>VYZS01028964.1:0-92382 GCA_013400695.1 Neodrepanis coruscans | reverse complement strand
TAAATCAGCATTTAAAAGATGTGTACTCAAACTGAATTAGTTGAAGAAATTTTTGCATTCAGATAACATGTGCTTACTTGTTCAGTATTGTTTTCTTATTTTTAACAACAGGAGCTCAATGTGTCTGTGGTTGACAAGGATTTTCAAATACCAGTACAACAACTCAGGAACACATAATAATTTTGTAAGCCAACGTCTAAAATATATGTTAATTTATTTTTTTGACAAATCATCAGTTAGATTTCAATCAACAGCTTGTTACATGTTAATCTTAAAATCTGTAGAGTACGGCTATCAAAATGAATGAAAAAAAAAAAGGGAGAGGCAACTATAGAATAACCTTCCTGATCCACCTCTCTCCCTCTTGTCTTCCTGATTTTGCTGTGTTCTAACCCAATGTCCACTGGTTCCAGTTGTTAATGGTATGTCCTACTGTGCTAAAGAGCTTAGTGAGATGCTATTTAGCAGGAATACAACAAGGCAGAACAGAGGAGAGGAAAATAACACTTTACACTATGAATAGAGTACTATTTAACATATGAAATTCATGTGACTGAGACATGAAGGTGTATGGTTGGTCCTTTACTTGAAGAGCTATGGCACAAATCACTCAAGAATATGGTTCCAGTAGGTATTCAAATGAACAGCAGGAAAACTGATGTATTTTGTTTCCTCCAATGCTACATCTTTTGAGTTTTAAACCTCCATTCACATCCTGAGTTTCACATCAGACTTGCACTGCTGGTATGTAGCCTCCATGAGGGCCCTGAAAGCAGCGGCATCAGCATGAAAAAAAGGATTTCAACAGTTAATTTTAAATGACAAGAGAAAGATGGATATTTTTATAAAACCTCTGAGTGAAAAGATCATGATGCTTATTTCCAAATAAAAGAATCTTCCTTTCACCTCAAAAAAAAAAAAAAAAAAAGGAGCTTCAGGCCTGGTTTTAGTCTTTGGGTGCAAAATCAGGAGAAAAATTTTAAAACAAAAGAAATAGTTCATACGTTGTTGAACCAGTCTACAGACAGAGATGGATGTCCTAGCTTCTGAAGCCCTCTGAAGTGGGAAAGTCCATTCTGCCCTGTATTAGGACTACTCTCTATTTCTGCCAAGTTAGGCAAAATATTGCTATTTGCTGTTTGTGATAGGATCAGAAAACTGCTGTTAGATAAAAAGATCTGCTTTCCCAAATCTGTTCAAATTATGTTTGTCTGCTAATTTTGTTTCTCATAAATTACTTACGGAAATAAAGAATGAATATTTAATAATTCTATTTCCTTCCTTCCTTCCTTCCTTCCTTCCTTCCTTCCTTCCTTCCTTCCTTCCTTCCTTCCTTCCTTCCTTCTTTCCGCCCTCCCTCTTGTTGTTTTTCTCTTTAAAGTACATCTTCAACCTTTTTTTTTGGCATTTATTCCTCAACAATAAGTTGTCCAAAAGTCCTTCAGCTAAAGTGAAATCACAATCAGACCCATGGCAAACCTCTTTCCTAATATGGTTGTCCATTTTGGCTGGTTAAGGCTGTCTAATGCGATTCTTGTGCCTGGGACCTGGAATGCAGTGCAGTAACTGAGATATCTATTTATAAGCTAGTTGTGAGGTAATTGTGTTTATCTAATATTTAATCATTTGTGTGAAATTTTACAAATAAACCAGTCTGTTGGATATTGCCCTAGTATGAATAATTTCTGTTCAAAAATACAAAGGAGAAAATCACAGACAGTGCAACATTCAGTTTTGTGCAGATTCCTCTGAAAATCACTTTGGCTTATATTACATTAAAAAAGCAGGGCTATTTAGGCTGCAGGTGGAGGCATCGCATCTCAGAATTCTGTAATTTGTACTGTACCTTCTACTCTGGATCAAGGAGATTGCAGCCAGTAGCACTCTGTAGGGGGGAGGCAGGTTGTTTCCAGCCTCCAGCCCTAGCAGAAGGGGGATTCTAACTCTTCATATCACCTTTGCTGCTTTGCTGTTGAGCAATCCTTTTTAATGAATGAGCCATTATCTTGAAATTGCTTCAAAGTGAGTGACACTTGCTGGGAGCAAACATACTTTCTTGACCATTGGAAGGTGTTACTTTGTTGTGGAAATCCTTCTTTTTTATTTCTTTTTAATGATACCAGCTTCTTGTTTCTAACTGAAGTAACATGCAGTCTCAAGGCCAATTTTTAATCCTCGGTCCCTAAACCTGCATTTATTCACCTAGAAATAGTTATGTCTAGTAACATTCACAATTGCTTCCCAAACAGGTCCATGTACACATCAGTGTTGCTTCCTAACTGTTTTCTGATGTCAGCTAAGTATAGGATGTCAGCTGCAGGGCAGGACCATCACATTAAAATGAAGAAGGATATACATTTTTCTTTGTATATTTTCTGGAAGAAGATAATTTCTTCATCCAAAATTTCTACATAAAGCTGTCACAGTTCTGTTGCAAACCCCTTGATAAGAGTTAGGTAAAACAAATAAATTGCATTTGTGTTTACAGCACACAGTGAATGTATATGTACTCAGGCCAGGGAAGATCCCATTAAATCTACTTATGCTAGGTTAATTCTTATGTGGTACAATGCTTTTACATTGTTCTCCAGGGTAGTGTGTTGGGATTGTCATTGATAAGGACAGTGCCCTTTAACATCCTGTGCTGACAGAATCCCATTTTCAGCAATTTGGGGGGACCACAAAAGGCAAATTAAGCAAGATTCCAAAACATATTAAAATTCTAAAGAAAATTATTTTTTCATCTTTCTGTTGCAAAAGTTAAGGTGCGTGCAATGCAAGGAGCATTACCTGAGATATCTTTTTCACTGAGCTAGTCTAGTGGGAAAAGCCTTTTATAAATATCTGCAAATATATCTAAGTACATTAGATATATAATATTTATTTTTATGCATGCCACGAATTTATGTATATATAGATGTACAACTGTACATATGTACTGAGATAACGCTGGAAATTCTGTCCAATATAAAGAAAGCCTCTTTTTTTCTGAACATTCCCTGAGAATCTGTCCCCAGAGTAGAACTTTCCTTGTGGGGGTGCTTGTTCAACTCTGGATTCATTAACTGTCACCACAGTCTTTCTCATCATTGGGAGCAACAGACTAAAGGTATCTATAATTTAGTGTCAAGAAACAATTTTATTATCTTAACTCTTGTAACTTTCTGATCAGTCAGCAAAACACCCCAGATAAGGTCCATATCTTGGGATGATATAAGGTCTGACTACAAGGTCAGGCTATGCCTGAGAGCTCCTAGACTCAAGTGATTTGCCCAAATGAGCCCAGGATGCTTTGGTCTAGAGCCAGGTCCCTGCTGTGCCAGCAGCACAGCCCAAGAGCCCAGCCCTTTCAGCACTGACCTGCAACAGCAGCAGCCAGCTGAGGACCAAGAGGTTTCTAGACTGCTCAAAGCAGAGCTCAAGGCTGCTATTGGTTGATCTGTTTCATGTGTGAAATTCCTCCTGGCATATACTGCAAGTGACTACAGAAATGTGATCCTTTGTGATCCTACCACCTGTCGTGAGATATATGGAGTTTCTGTAATCCTACATTCATCTTCAGGGGAACACCTTCAGGCATCCAGACTTTGATCTGTGCTTGGACTATGCAAGTGTTTCAAAATGAGTCTAAACATAATGGTGAGTGTTTACAAACATAGTGTTTTGTTTTGTCCTGGAATGAGTTGGGCTGCTTCTTCGAGCCTCTTCAGGAAAGGACCCATTCTTACAGCACACACTATCCATTTTCCAGGAACTACAAAGTAGCAGCTGTAGTTAAAATAAAGGGTGGAGGTATTTTTCTTAACTTCATTTAAAAGTGTTTGGAGTAATTATTCAAAAATACGTGGATACAATAAGTCCTTCAGGAGCTGCTAATTCTGTAGCAGCCTCGCCTTGCTGTCAGATATCTGATCAGGACATGATGTGTTGGAAGCAGAGTGGAGCAAAACTGGTATAACTGCTCCCAGAAAGACCACCTCTGCTGCCTCCAACAGCCGTAATGGACTGCATTGGTGGCACCCATGGACTTCTCCCAGTAGATGAGTAGGGAGAAAGAATCCACTCTATACTAAGGAAGCATGAGGTGGGATGGGAGGCATCCTTTTGACATACAATGTCTTCGGTAGATCCTTCACTCATGCCTGAATCTCTGCACTTCTGGATGCACAAAAGGCAGACTGTAGATTCTTTGGTCAGAAGGTGCAGAGGAGTTTTTTGTAGCTGTGGCATTACTTCTAGTCCTGCCCTCAGCTTTACTGCATCATACTGACACACCCAGCCCTACTCCTGCCTCTCCTATACTCTTCTGTTCTGAGAGGGAGAAAAGAGGTGGAGAACTCAGTAGCCTGATGGGGATGTGGGATGGGGAAGGAGACAAAGGTGACTCATCTGACAACTACATGAAGGACGCTGTTTCCAGCCTGCAAGATGTGAGTCCAATCTGGGGACTGTGCTTTACCTGAAAAAGCTGTATTCCTGCTCCAGATGAGGATCTGTACCAACACTGGCAATTTGTGCTATCCAAATGAAAGTGTATGTGTAAAGAGGACTCAGATTCAGTCCAGGCACTAGCTGTAACCAGCTGGCACTACCAGTGAGCAGTGGTACTCTCTGTCCAGGCTGGACATTCCTTGGGACTCTCTTTTTAGTTTGTGTTTGTGTGGTATGTACTGCAATGGCCAAGTAGCCCACATGTGCACTCTGTGAGGGGACATTGCAGAGGAAACCATGCAGAGACAAGAAAGATTTGTCTCCATGGAGCTCTCAGGACTGATGCCTTCTCTTTGCTGTCCTGGAAGTCTTGAACAAGGCTACAGAGAAGGGATGTCCCTTCAAAGCAAAGCCTGGGTTATCACTCTGCCCAACTATTCAATCCTTGCATTCTTGTTTGCAGGAAATATGGGTGTTTAAAAACAAATAATATTTTACATTTCCATAAATGTTGTTGCTGTTTCTTTATTTTAGGAGAAGCTACTGTTTGGATTTAATGTAAAAATAAAATAGTGGTTTTACTACAACTTGTGGTCATCATGAAATCACAGGGAAAGGTGTCATTTATGCTTCCCACTTCCCATTTCAGGACAATAGTAATACCAAGCCAGGGCAGCCACCACAGAGCATATCTTAGGGCTGTATTTTCTAGCTCAAAGTGTCTCCAGTTACAATTGTTTGGATCCAGATGGGGTCAGAGTTTTAATCAAATTTCTAGCATGCACTGTGCCTAATCCCTCCTGTCTCCTGTGGCAACTCTTGCTCATACAAAGTGTGTGCCATTTTCTACTACCTCTTGCTGGCCTGGAAAGGAGTGTGAGGTCGAAATGCTTAGGGAGCCGGCTAGTGCATCGAGCCTTCCCACGGCACTGTCCTCCAGTACTGTTCTCTCCACTGCACAGCCACAATGTATCTCCACTTCTGCTGCTTGAAGAGATGGGGAATAGGCTCCAGGATGTCCCAGCAACATGGAGACAGAGCTGGTGAAAAGACATTCAACTCAGTGCTGAAATGCCGGTGCTAATCAAGCCTGCAGTGAAAAGAGATAGGAGAGGGGAGACCACATTACTGGGCAAACTGGAAACGTGACCTTCAGCACGTAGAAAGCCTTGTTCTGAAATGGTAGGTAGTGCATTGGCCCTTTCAGGTCCTTCTAGGGTTGGCAAGTGGACTCAGGCTTGTTGCAGTGGCCCTCATGACAAAGTAGCTGCAGCAGGCGCCAGCAAAGGTGGGAATTTGGCTAAGAATGGCTCTGAGATTGTGCTGTTCAACACACAGCCAGGACATGCTGTTGGGTAACCAGGCCTGAATCCAGGAGAGGGAGAGGGTTAGGAACGCTTCATGTTTCTGTATTTGTGGGAAGTGAATTAATGTGTGCAAAATTCCATAGTGCTCACTTAACTTATTTATGAGAATATCACACAGATTCAGCTCTGAAGGCATCCAGAGCACTGCTAGACTTTATTCATGGTAACATGAAATTTCATTCCAACCTTTGATGCACTTCCCTGCTCCCTCATTATTTAAAGTGTGGTTTTGCTCTAACGATTGCCTGTATAAAATTGGCATCTGCTTCCTTAGTAGATATATTCCATGTGTGAAATCAGAATACCGGTCTAGTGACTTCAATGGCAAGAATTTTTTTCACATGCTCCTTTTTTCGGGTTGATGGTGGAGAGGCTGAGTTGCCGTCTTGAATCTCAGGCAACAGCAGTACTGCTCTTCCCTTTTGACCCTAAGCTTTTAGCCAAATGAGGAAGTATGGACTATTTCTTCTGAAAGGAAAAGTGGCAGTGAAGAAAGTCCTTCTTTTGGCACACATCTGCTAATGCACTATGGGTATGCACTGGTCACAAATCACAGGAAAAATTAGACAAAAGGGGATAATCTCTTGTTTTACACTTCTAACCGCATCAGACATCCTTTCTTTCTTGCACAGCTTTTTATATTGCACTATTGGGATGTGGTTTTTTGAGGGCTTTTTTACATCTTCTCTTCTAGCTCCCCTTTGCTGAATGGCCTTTTTCTCAAACACATAAGCCTTTGTAAAGGAGAGGCAGTAAAAACTTCCCCCTGTTTTATGCCTCATGTGTACTTTCATCTGGAGCAGTGACACATAGTTGTGTTTGATGTGGAGGTTCCTGTAGGTTTAATTATAAGGTTTCTTGTGGAATGTAACTGTTTCTTCAGCTATCAAGTGGTGGTGGCTGTGGCTGGCCAAAGACAGTATTAAACTTCATTAATTCTTGTGCAGTCATATTCTGCACTCATTCATCACTCTGCAATCCCAGGAAAGACAAAGATGGTCACTGGTGAGGAGGTCTGGGGTACAATGACATGCACCACACAAGGCTAATGTGACATAGACTGCTCTCAGGCTGTTTGGGGCTGGGAATGAGACACAAGGAGGGGAACCTCAACTTTGCTTTTGGATCTGAAGTGAATCTTTTGGCTTAACAAATCAGAAAATTGTGGTCATCTGAGACGGAACTTTGTAAAAAAATCAGAATAATGGTATTAAATAATAATTAATTAATTCAGAAATCTTCCAATATTTATCTGGAGAAATCTAGCCCGTGTTTTGTGGAATTTGAGGAAGATGTTTGTTTTCTCTGTAAAGATTTGCTATGGGCAGGTAGGTTTAAGAAATCAGGTGCTATCTAACCAGTGTGCCTCCATAAGATGCTTACTTGGCATCAGAGCACCAGAGATCATCTAGAATTGCAGGCTGGTCACACAAATGGTGAAATATCTATTTGGGCCTTATTCGGAGCTAAACAGAAAAAATGTGAGAAACACAAGAAATTTTCTCTATGTAAAAACTTGAACACCTAACAGTAACAAATATGGGTTTGGCTCCATGCCTACTTCCCTGTCTGTTGTAGAAGAGCATTCTGTGGAATGCTGGAACCTCCATGTAGGTCACCTCTTTCTCACAAACCTGGTAGTAAAATATGTGCCCTCACCCTGAGCTGCCCTGTACCCCTCTGAGCCATTAACAACCCCCTTACACGATATGGGGCTTAGAGCAGATGGGGCTCTGACTAATACCATCTACACTAAGTCCTCTCTTTTAGTCCCTTCCACTTTATGACAGACTTTATTACTGCAGCTGTGAGCTGGCCTCATGGTTTCAATGATTTTTCTGTAATACCCTCAATCCCTTCCCTGCTCACTGCTCTGACTGACTGGTTCCTTACTCTCATATTAAATTATGTTACATTTTTCTGCAGTAAACTGCATTATACAGTATTAAAAGCTGGTATTTACCATCTGCTGGTCCAATCTCACTAACAAGTCAAACCCTTTTGAATAAAAGGCATTTTAGCTTGTACTGATGCTGTTACTGTTTACAGACCTGAAACAAAAAATTATTTCATGAGGTATTCTGCAAGTAGATCCAATTAGATGCCAGAGCATCCTACAGAATGTATCTGTGACAATATATTTGCAGGGTTTGGCCTTTTCAGTGCAGGTAGATAAGACAAGAAGCTATTGCAGCCTTTTTGCTGACCTCTTATAGTAATTAAAATCTCCTTTCACAAGTGTACTTTCCTTCCTTCTTGTAACCTGGTTTTTGATGTTTCTTACGGTTTGATCAATTCTATAAATCAATTACCACAAGCTTTCCCCTGGGGGGAGGGGTGGGCATTAATTGCTGACTGCCTCAGAACCACTGGACTATTACCTTAACTCCATTTATTTAGGTTTTTAAAAGATGCTCAATACCACTGTCCACGAATTTACTACATCTGTGCCCAATGGAGTCCTGAGAACTCTAAATGTCCCAAACCCAGGAGCTCCCATCTCTCTCCCCACTTCCCTCTGCAATGCCTGGGACAGAAATAAGCCTCACAGGCCAGTTCCTCACATGGAGAAAGGCAATCTCTTTCAGTGATTGATTGCTCCACTGAGTCTGTTTTAGCCTTTTTGCTTTCATTGATCTGAATTTGAAATTTAGATGGGTTTTAGAAGGTAAATCTAGTTCAGTCTTTGGCAATATCAGTGAAAGGGAAAGAAGGGTTTCGATGATGCTCAGAAATAGCCCCAAGAGTTTGGAAGCATCTGCTTATCCCCAGCTGGAGTGAGGTTGCTGTGAATAGGGACTGTGGGAGTAAATTTAGAGAGTAAATTAAGAAAGGGTAAAGGTGGCCCCAAGGCAGGAGGATATTGAGAAGGTCAAAGTGAAGCTAGTACCTCAGGCTTTGTCATGAATTCGCATGCAAAAACCCCATGACAAGACACCTCAGTTTTAAAGGAGCTAACTGAAGCTTAGCAGCCCAGGGAATATGTGTCTGAGACTCGGTGCAGATTATTTATTCATGTTAACAAATGTGAATTTTCTCTGTACATCGGAATGTGTAACCGTTGAGTGTTGCTCTGTGGCTCCCCTACCAAAAGGGGTGCTTCTCAGTCATAGCTGTGCACAGAAACATCTGTGTGAGCCCCAGATTTGGCTTCATTCTTCTCACCCTGACTTCCGTGCTGCTCTACACCCACTGACTGTGCTTGCAGTATGGATTTTTAAATGGCTTGAAGTGCTATTAAAACAGGGTTTGTAAGGAAAGAAACAGCTTCTGCACACTGAAGAATACAGTGTCAACAAAAGAAAACTGTCTATCAATGGCATAACTGTGTGTGTGAACTGTTTTCTTATGACTATATCTGTGCCACAAGACAAAGCACTTACATGTTCATTTGATACATTTCAACTACTTTAAGGCTTCTCGCTTCCAGTCTCTTTTTTCCACTGGATGGATAAAAAAATATAAATTTACAGATTTAAATATGAAAAGATACCATTACATGTAATTAGAAAAATTAGTAGAAAATTTTATAATTGTAATAGCATCACTATAAAGTGTTGTTATTGTGCATTATATAATTATAAAAACATAAATAAAAGTATGTGCATGCTTTGAATCGTTCTGCACACTTTTGTTCAAGAACAAGTGTTCAGCCTTTTCCCTTCAGCTGTACATAATATGGATAAATAATTAACGTGATTTTCTTGGCTCATTTGAATCCCAATACCCAATTGTGAGCAACTTGAGGGATAAGGAAATGGAGGAGAACAGGTAGGGGCATGAAAGTGAAAGGATTTCTAGAGGCTTGTGCAATGCTCTGGAAAGTTTGCAAAGGAGTTGTTGTTTCACATTAATTCTCTTAATCATCGGCAGGCTGGGAAATTACAGGGAAATACTAGAAACTGCAGTGACACCAAGTATGATAACCTCTACAGAAAATGTGTAATCAGCTTTACTGATGGGAGTAATGTGCTCCAAAGAGCTTGCGAAATTGATTCCTAAGCCTGTTTCCTGGTGAGGGTAAGGTATGAAAGTGCCATGAGTCAAAATCCTCTGACCAAGTTCTTTCACACAAGAAGGATTTGATGCTTAGTATCAAATCTACTTATTTGTTAGATATTTGACATTATATAGGATTCTGATTTAACAGAATGATGCAGCAACACCCTGAAATCACAAGGCAAACACAATATAGCAATTGTGACATACGGCTGGATTATGAATACAAACGTGATTCCTGTTACTGCCCGAGGGCAGCTCAGACACATTGTTGTCTTCAGGGTCCATGGTTAATTTTAAGACTTTGTGTTAAGCCGAGCTACAAATAGATTTCTCCCATGCTGGTCTGGCTGGCTCAGGAAGACAATACTCCCTGTTAATTATTTTAAGGAAGACCCTTTACACAACCAGCTGACCCACTCAAAGGATACAGCTGTTTATCTAAAACAGAGGCCATCCTCTGATGCCCTTTGTGTTGAGATAACTTCAGCTTCCTGTATGACAGCTGTGGTCACTTCCTATGCTTTTCTGAGCTTCATGAGCACATCATCCTTTCCTACTTTCTTTGAGCTTTCTTCTTTGGAAGGGTTTAATTGGTTTGCACAGAAGTCCACCAGGCTTCAGAGCAAGCAATGGGCAAATTAATTAATACAAAAAGCATTCCTGTTAGCAAAGAACAGTGTCCACACTTGTATGTTTTAGAGACAGGAAATCAACATCAACACATAATTTTTAGTTCACTCCTATTAACGAAATAATATAAGCTAACCTTTGAATTCTGGTGGCAATCACCAGCACCAGTCCATAACCCAGCCTGAACTCAGAGAGCTGCTCTGCCTGCCAAGCTGGTATGTTAAATTAGCAGACTCTTCTGTAAACTGTGTTGTATGCTGTGTAGCTTGAGTCTCTGCCATCAAAATAATAGTGTCCAGGATTTTTTTTATGGGTGGTCATCTTTCTGAGTTTTGTGAGCCATTTACCCCATCTGGAGACCATACATGGCTAAGATTTATGTATATTTATTTTTGATGGCCTATTCGCTAACTCTACAAGATTGTGCATGCAACACAGGGCATCCAGAGCTCCTTTATCCAAGAATGGGGGAGGAGCAGAGGAAAAGATTGAAGATTAAACAAGTGAGGCCAATACTAAGAATCATTTTTTATAGCATTCTTTAGAGTGAATACACTTTTACAACATATTTTTCTCCTAAATGATGTGTTCAGGCAGAGGCCCAATGTCATAAAAAGACACATAATTGGCACTCAAACAGGTCTGAGTTATTGCCTGGTTGGTGTAATTTTACACCTGTCACTGCCCATATATTTAGAAAGAGTGAAAAAAACAGACCTGGGGTTGTTTCCCTGCTGGTTGCCTTCAGGCTGTGCTGACATGCTCTCTGAGCTTATAGCATGCCTTTGCAAAGTGTGGTGCCTGCAGAGGCAAAACCAAGAGCTCATCTAAGACACAGCTTGGCAGGGCTCAGCTAGTGGCCCCTGGTTGCAGCACCATAAGAGCTGCATGGCTTTTCAGATGTGGCCCAGCTTTCCCATCTCCTTTTGCAGGTGGCAGAAGCTCACCCTGCAGGATTGGTGCCAGTGCCCATCCCAATGTGCCCCTCCTTGCCCAGCATCAGGGGGCTGGAGGCAGACAGCAGCGCAGCACACTGAGGTTAATTGACAGTTCTGTGTTAGTTTTGGTTTTGCTTTGTTTTGTTGGTTTTTTCCCCCTGAACACATTTATTAGACAGTTCTGTGTTAATTTTGGTTTGGTTTTGTTTTGTTTTTCCCTGGGCTTTGCTGAAGGTACCTAGCCTGTGACCTTAGCTGTTTTTCTTGAGCTTAAAACATACCAATATAAAAGCAATCCAAAAGAACTTCCAGCAGAGACTGCTCAGATATCGGTAGCATTTATCCAGAAGAATAACAGCACAACCCCAAACCTTCTTAATTCACCTTTTGTCGGCTGAGAACAAAAGGGTAGACAGAATCAGTTAAAAAGCTTGTCTCTCTCCATGCTGTAAGCTTTATGGCCAAGGTGAATTGCAGCTTGCCCCAGCCTGGTGAGCTCTTCTGTCCAGAGGCAGAAGCCCCACTGGGAGCTGGAGAGTTGGTGCTCAGGCACAGTGTTCCAGGAGCAGGTGCCCCAACCGGGGGAGGGGGGGCCAGAAACAGGGGAAGCAAAACAGCTGGAAACTCAGCTCATGAGCCCAGCTGTGATAAGTGTCTCTGCAAAAATGCTTGTCCAGGTATCTCAGGGCCATGGGCACTGCTTCTTAATTCTCCTCCTTCATTTGACCCAGATAGATGATTATTTTTTGATTGTCCTATTTCTAGTTAGTCAAAGAGACAGAAACAAGGCAGCTGTCTGCAGAGCTCCAGCTATGATTTTCCTCAAAATCTCTTGCATGGTACAGCTGACCCCAGCAACTGTTGCTTACTGATACAACTGAGGGTGGCAGGTTCAGCATAGGCAGAGCAGTCTTCCTTCCATGCCAGGCTGCTCAACAGCTCTGCATTTCCCATGCAGGTTATAGTTCCCCTCCTTCTTCTCTGATGGAGCTCTGGTTTGCATGGCAGAGAGATTTGAGCTCCAACAAAACCAATACCACTTTGCAGTTGTTTACTTGTAATATTCATTGAACTGAAGTTGGCCAGCACTGTTAGGTGGAAAACTGGGGTGTCATCAATTTTTAACAGTTTTACAATGCTGAAGAAAGACTGGACTGTATAGCTGTAGGATTGATACACCTCTGAATATCAGCTGTTCAGTCAGGCACAATATATTTTTTTCTAAATCTTATGGTATTTTGTACATTGTTTACCTCAGATACTTTTTCCTCTCAGTTTCTGTGAGTCACTAGTTATACTCATTTCACATTTTTCATGTGTTCTGTGGACTTTTCCTGTGATGTTGAAAGCAGGAAAACTGTGTCTTGTGAAGTGTCATTTGCATTTCCTGCATGTCCAGATGGTAAAACTCTAAGGACACCCAAAATGACAGGAGCCTTGTGACCCAGCCAGGCTATCAGCAGGTCCCCTGAGGCCAGAGGCTAGCAATACAAGAAACAACTCTTCACATAACATATTTTGTCCCTTCTCAGTTTGAACTTTTTAATTTCTTGTGACCGTAAGTCACATAAGGAAAGATCTCACATCCTCCTCTCCCCTCAGTCCAAGTTGAGCATCATTACCTTAATGTTATATTGTATTCACACCTGGGATAAATATTGAAGACAGAGATGTCTTTTTCAGTTTTTTATCTGCAACTTCTAGCCTAGAAAAGTAGAGTGACCTGCAAGTCTTAACTACCCAAATTCAAGAGGGGGCCTTTAAGAGGGAGAGGTTTTCCAGAACAAGCTTTCTCATTGTGAAAGGGTAAAATTATTGCTCTCCCATGATTTATAGGCCAAAGGCCTTCAGTCCTATAGAGCACCTGGAATATTCAGCACCAATTCAGAAACAGAGCTGTGTGTTGTTGATAAAGCATGTCACTGCAGAATATGTAGTACTTGCAAATACTTTACACACCAAGAAATTATCCTGAATATGCTACTAAGTGTGTTAAAGTTTTTGTTGTTGTTGGCATAATTCACAAGTACAAAATTAATGTGACTACAACAAAGTCCTCTGGCTGCTCCATCAATTACTCCTCATTTTCCAGCTGTGACTTGTATCTTCTTATAAAAGATGTATAATGAGAGATGAGAATAATATAATTTATGGCTTTACCTCAAAGTAAGTTTTAGGTTGCAAGTAATCTTAATTTAATCTTTAGCATTGTAACAAAGATAATGATACAGTAAGGTTCTTTACCAAACAGAAAGAACAACATTTACACTTGAGTGCCTGCAGCATTTCTCAGGGAAGGGCTGGGCAAACCCATGATCTGTTTCCTACACACTGCCTAGCAGAAAAAAAAAGCCTCTTGTAAGAGACCCCTGACCATCAGTCCTTGGACCTCTCCCATCTCTTGAGTCAGCAAAAGCAGTGCTGGGCAGTGTGTGCTGTCTGCCAGCAGCCCCAAGCCCTGCATTTTTTTATCCACGACTGTTTCCTTTCCTGTCCTAAATTTACACACTTTACTGCTCAATCCATGGCATGAATGAGGAAGCCAGAATGAGCAAGATGGGAGACCGAGGCTTGAGAGACTTGGAAGTGATGACTTCTCTGCTCCTGGTCTACTTTAAATAGGTAGACATTCTCTGGACCTACAGTTTCTGTTTTCATGTTCTGTAATCCTTTAAATCTGTCTGTTTGGCCTCCAGTTTAGTTACTGGGCAAAGACTCTGATACCTTCAGATATAGGTGGATACTCTGTTGACCTAAGCCTGAATGCCCTGTCCTTTAAAGTTAAAACCATTCTCCCTGTTGCCTTACCTCATGGGGTTGCTGGTTAATTTTTATTCTTTCAGGGTTACCTAAGCACTGAAGCAAGTACAGTCAAGGCTTCATTGAATGGTTTCCAAATGTAAGTGACAGAGTTGCAATAGGAAGCAGGGACTTTGCTGTCTCTGGCACCTCTGTGGTCACTGTTGTGCATTTTTCTACGCTGCCTGTACTTAACTTATTTCTTATTTTCCCCTCCATCACTTCCAGGAGACCTCTCTATGTCAGGTGTACCCAGACCATGTTTCAGGCACCTGTGATAATGCCCTACATTTTAGTTCTTCCTTTTTACCTATTCTTTTGTGCTGCTAAATGGGGAAACTTGTTTCCCCCCTTACAGTCAAATTGTAGTCCTGGAGGGTGTGTTTGTTTATGTGTGTGTGTGGGATGGGGCGGATTGGTGTGTGGGTGTGTGTTTGTGTGTGATTTATTGAGCTATATATTGTCCTGTGCAACTGTCCCCACAGGAGCAGAGCCAAGCTCACATTTCCTGTCCTTTAACAAAAGAAATACGATTAAAGTACACCAGAAAGACCACCAGACCATAACATGGCATGAATCCCCTATCATCAGAACCCCTAAGCAGATGCTCCTTGTCCTGGAAGCTTGAGCAGAGAAAATACAGCCATGATTATAGCCATTGGAGAAGGAAAGGTTAAATGAGATGTACTGAATGCAGTGCTAGGAGAGGCCAAGGAAGATTAGGGGGTTTATGCTTTGTTTTTTTTTCCCTGACAATCTCATGCAGCTTCTCAGCACCATTAGTAAATACCTTGTGCTACTGCAGAAGGATTTAATGTCCCAGAGCCTGCTTCTGGGACACACTGAGTGTTCCTGGAGCGAGCCTGTGGCTCAGGCTGACTGTCTCTAGCAGCACCCAGGATGCCACAGGGTTGGGCTCCCCAGCTTAGATCAACAGGGACAGTCCGGTGTAGTGTGAAAACCAAAACATGAAGCCAGAGAATTGTATACAGGGGAGAAAAGGCAAAATAGTGCATTTTGGGATAACTCCTGACTAAGGCTCACTGAAAATGTAATCATGACCCTTTTGCCAGCACTGGTAGCTCAGACAAGTGTTTTGTCTCATCTTTTTCTATCACCAAACGAAGGCATGGAGCTTTGTGTGGAATAACATTAAGGGTTGATTGATTGCAGATTAAGAGCCTGAATAAAAGCTTAATGACGTCAATGGAAAGATTCTCATTGGCCTGAGTCAGCCCCAAGACACTGCTCGACTAATGCAACCGGATTTTTTGTTTTTTAAATGTAATTGTTACAATGTAAAATCTCGTGTTGGACAGAAATATCTCATATAAATAGAAGTAAAAAGAGGTCCAGAACAAAACAACTGATTTAGCTGCCCAAGATTGGTATTTCAACATCAATACAATGTACTTTGCTCTTTGTATTGTAAAGAGGGATAGCTCAGGTGTGCTCAAATCTTTCATAAATGAGATGTTCTTTATAAAGAATTTTCTATTCTTCTAAGGACCTCCCTGTCATTGGGGAGATCTTTACCATCCCAGAGAGATTCTTGTAGGCTGCATGCTCACAGAAGCATGTCATGCTTGGCACAGAGGTACAGGCCTGATTGCAGAAAAGACAATGGCCCTGTTCTCTCTTGCCTGTAACATATACTACCCATAAGAAGCATACAAATATATGTCTCCAGCTTTATATTACAGGTTATTGTCCTCTTTGTTCAAAGCTAAGAATTTTTATGATGTGTGTATACATCTGGTTTCAGATCAATTCAGGCTTAGGGCAAAAAAGATTATTTATGGCTGCACGTTGTAATTTGTTTATTGTATAGATGACATCACTATACAGACATTGCTTTAACTCAGTATTTCCCATTTTTATTGCATTTGCAATCCTGTATATGGCTACAAAACAAATCATTAAAGAGGATTCCATGAAGGATAATGAGCACCCTAATACTTCTAAGCTTCACATAGACTCTTTAGCTGGTCACAAATTCTTTTCATCTGTCAAGCGCAGTTGAAAGAAACAGAAAATAATGGATGTTGAATTACACATTTGCTTGTAATCTCAGATTTTCCAAATCCCCCTGATGTACCTGTGTTCCTCTTTTCCTCACTAATGAATTCTGACACTGAAGCAGATGTTGCCCTGTAAATTCTCTTATATTATTTTATTTCCCATTAACACTGCTGCTCCAGATACATTCAGCAAGAGGTAAATGCTCAAATATGTGGACACCTTTGTCATGTCTTTCCTCTTCCTCTCCCTTGCTGTTTACCAGATAACAGTGGACTCCATCCTGCATCACACAAGAGTGACACAGGAATTAGAAATTTTTAATATAAAGCAGTGATCAGTTTTCTATTATTTTCTACAAATAAAACATTCTGTTTAGTATTCTGTGAAGGTGGGAAGGAAAATGTAACTAAAAAAAAATAAATCTGTATTTCTGTTATATTTGTGATTTTACTGCCATAATATGCAGCTGGACCTGAGCCTGAGCTCAGTCACAGCTGCCAAATTGGGAAAGCAGCTTTGCACTGCCAGGCTGTTGAGTCCTCTGTGAGCCCTCCAGCGGTGCCTGTTCAGCCTTTGTCCCTAAACCCACCAGGGGCCACCCAGAATGGCACTGCCACCATCCTGGCAACTGCTGACCCAGCCA
Source organism: Neodrepanis coruscans (assembly GCA_013400695.1). Lineage (NCBI taxonomy): Eukaryota > Metazoa > Chordata > Aves > Passeriformes > Philepittidae > Neodrepanis > Neodrepanis coruscans. The sequence goes on along the minus strand of VYZS01028964.1, from coordinate 75,550 downwards.
TCACTGGGCTTCCCCTCCATGTCTATTTGCCATTGTCTAAGCAGTAAGTCAGCACAGCCCATTTCATTGTTGGGGGTGGAACGGTTTTTCACATGACTTTACAGTTTTGCTTGTAAAACATCTCTTTTGAGTAGCTATAGAAAACAGCCTTTCTACCAGGGGACTTGTTCTAGCCATTGTTATTTTCTGTGTGCAAATTTTACAGAAAAGAGGTTTGTTTGTGCAAAGAAGGAAATGGATTACACTGGTTCTGAAAGGTTTATATAAGGGACTTCTCTGGCCCCAATCTCAGACTAAGGGGCCAAATTAAGTTGCCTCTGACTTCTTTGATACATGGCATGAAATGCACTTATAATTAAAGCACAAATGTTGTGCCACAAAATCATTTCATGCCTCTTTACAATGGTTCTGACAGTGGCATCAGAGGCTGCAAAAACTCTGTGAGGGTGGCCCTGCGACTGCCATTCAGTCTGTCCAGATTTCTGAGAAAACACCCGTTTTCTGGTCAGAACCTATTGATCCTTTTTCTTGAATAACCCCTATTCTTCTCCCCACTCATCACTTTTCATTTTCCTCCTGCCACTCTCTAAATTTTCAGAATTTCCACATTTTTATAGTGTCTTGAAAGCTTAGGGTAACAAGCGGAAAAGTGAAAAAAGCAGGGAAAAGTGCTGTTCTGTGGCCACCACTTAGTTTATTTTACTTGGCAGCAAATAAGAAACTAAAAGCTAAACTACCAGAAAGCTGAAATGCTTTGAAAACATTCCACAAATTGTGAAAAAAGTTTAAAAGAAGTTCATCTCAGACTTTGCAAAATGAAAATATTTTTTATTCCATTCTGGTTAGACTTTTTCTGTTCTGGTTTCTTACTGCAGGAGCTAAAAATCATGACTGCTTAGGCCTGAGCTGTCCCTCCTGGTATGGGCTGCAAGCACATGTTCACAAGCATCCATGTGGGTTTTGCTAGAGGTTTGTCACCTAGGATGAGAGGCTTGACTGTTTGTCTCCACTGGGACAGGACTTGGTAGCCAAATCTAATGGTTTCCCAGGGAAATATATGAATTCATAGAGGATTCTTGGAGTTGTTCTGCCTTTACGTCTATACCCTTTTCCTCTCCTTTCCTCTGGTTCACTTGACCACAGTGAACATAACTACCAAGGACCTGCAACAGCAGTGGCCTTCCCTTGATCCATCACCATGGGATCACAGGGAAGCACTGAGTGAAACTTCCCTGTCACCTCAGGTTATTGCACCTGTGGGATTCACAAAAGGCAGATCAAGGCTCTACACTGCCTTTGGAAGCTTTGTTTGCATTTTAATTTGAATGTGCAGAGGCATGTAGCCCTAGTGAGCAGATCCCAGCTGCCTGCAGGGACAGTTCTCCTGTATGATCTGGGTCTCCCTTTGCCTGTGTGTCTGCTGCCAGGACCTGTCACCTCTCCACATGAGCAAGGCTGAGGATGGAATGTGTGAGGAGGAGGCATGCAGAGGGCTTAGCTCAGTGCCAGTGGGCAAACATCACCTGCTGATAGGCCTCCAGATGCTGCTGGAAGAGAGACCTGCAGACATACAGCTCTGCTCCCTTCTGCTGCCATGGCAGAAGTTCATGTGAGGCTGCTTTGCCCCATGTTACTATGTATGTGCAGGCAGCCAGAGGAGCATATATACCCTGGCAGGGATTCTCATGAGCCTCTGCACAGCTTGGCACAGGCTGGGCTGTCAGAGGTGTCCCTGCTTGTGGTGGTCCCTGGCACATCCGGGGACCCTCGCTTTCACCTAAGACAGGGCACCATGTATCACACAGTGGGGTGAGAAGCAGCACAACCTGGTATTAGCATCTCCGTCATAAATAGGTAGCACAGAGGAAAGATCCTAGGGAGTCTTGTCCCTCTAGGCAAAGGATTATCTGCCTATAAGCACTGCAAATCCAAGCTCCAAAGCCTTCATTACCCTAAAACCAACAGGAGTTCTGCCTGAGCAAAGTATTGCTGTAAAACTGAACAAGTGCTGCATCATATGCACTCCTAGCGTTTTATTTTGTCTCCACTGCTGCCTACACATGCTTAGGGGACACCTTCAGAGCCCAGTTTTTGCTGTGTTTGGCTGCTGGCTGCTAGCTTTCCGGCCTAAGATCATATGTGATTTGGCTTAGAGACACATCATATGTAACTTTACATTAAAAACAGTAGTTTGCCAATTGTAGGTCTTACTAGCAGACCAGAAAAAAACCCTCAAACAATAGCTTCAAGTAGCCTCAAGCCAAGTTGTGTGTAGAATATTAAATAGACTACAATTTTCAGAGTGTGTAGAGAAAATTAAATCTGTGGCTGGGGAGTGGCTCCAGACAACCTGAGGGGAAGCTTTGAAAGGCTCATTAGCTTGCAATGCCGAGTTCAAAACTTTGCATTCATTGGGCTGTTGGAGCCCCAGGAGTAATTCCTGAAGTTTCACAATTTAGAGTCAGCCCAATAGCTCCTGTAGTCACTCACTCTGTGAAAGAGACAAGATGGCAGTAGCTCATGTGAGGCTCATGACAGCCTGTTCTGCCTTCACAATTAATAGGTTAATCATGCATATGAGATACTTTCTGGGGATACAGGAGATTTGGGTTCACTTGTTGGCTTTGGTATGGATTCTGTGGAGTCTGGCTTCTCTTGTTTGCAAAGTGGGGATAAATAACAATTCCCTTTCTTTGCCTTGTCATTTCTCCCGTGTCACTGAATGTAATAACTTCAGAGAAGAAAGAAACTCCTCTGGCAAAAGAGACTGTCAGATCTTGATGTCACTTGGCACTAAGAAACACTTGTGATATAATTCAGATGGCACTGTGGAGAACTCAGTGTCAATTAGACACAAAAAAGTAGCATGGGATTAAGGGAAGGACAAGAACAGAATGCAAAATCAGGTAATAATAATAATTCATGTGCATGAGAAGTCACAGAAACAGAAAAATGGATGGGAAGGTGCTCCAAGAATCCCTTCTGTCTCCCCGCATCTCTAAAGGTTTCACCCTTCCCTACAGATATTTGCGTAACCTGCTGTCAAAGACATCCTCCACAATTCCGTGCTCTGCTTATGAAAATGGCAAAATGCATCAGTTCAGTGCCCACTTAAAATCAAACCACTTGCCCTTGCCCACAAAGCCTCCTATTTGCAAAAGGGGGAAAATAAATTTATTTCTGATGAATCCATGCTGAGAGCTATTTATTTCCTTGCTAATGATTTACAAAAAAAAAAAAAAAAGAGAGAGAATTAAAGTTAAGTACTAAAGACAAAAGCCTTACTGTTTTTTTCCCTAATATGGAACTAAGTAACTGATGACCTGGTTGCAGCAAAAACTGATACAAAAATATACAATAAAGTTAAGTATTTTTCAATGAACTGTTGAACAGGGCATTCCTTGGAGCCTTTTTCTTTCTACTAGTGTTTATATCAAATGGCTTCCTCTTCCTCTAGATGTCTCTTGGTAGATACTGCTTGATGTGTGCTGTGATCTTCTTTGCTGTGTCCTCAGGGACCACCAGCCCATGCATTTTGTCAGCCGTATTATCAGCTGGTCTGATAAATATGTTATTTCTATGTGTGAATTCTGTGTCCTGAACATTGTAGGACACCACCCCTTGCAAAGCCATAATTGTCCTGCCCCTATCTGAGATGTTCCTGGTTTGCTCTTGCCTCTCTCTTGCCTCAGTCTTGCCTTTCTTTTTCATATTTCATACTTAATTCACACAGTATAGTTTCTGCAATTTTTATTTCCCTATAGCGCTCAAAGCCACTGTTTTAGTCAGGCTAGTCACTACCCTAATTAGGGTGTCTGTCCTTTCAGCCTTACTATGACTTCTTTGAGGAAATGTCAGCTCTCCTTGGCTTCTTGTCTTTCTTTCCTCCCCTGCAGTCTGTCAAGCAGTCATTTTCTCTGTTTATTTATCGTCAGATATTCAATCTCTGTGGATATATTGTCAGAGTTCTCTGCATGTCTTGAGGGTGTACTTTTTCATTACCATTCCCATAAACTGAAAATAAAAATCAGACAAACAATTTAAAAATGTAAATCTTTTCCTTGTCTTTATTAGGAGTTTCATATAGGCTGAGGAAATTTTTATCCTGAGTCTTAGGGAAAAACAAATTAAAAAAAAATAAATATATAAATTCAATGAATAATATGATGGAGCTTTTTGAACCTTCTGGGAAAATTTAATAAATCTGAGGTACTTAGACATATGTTTATCATATAACTATTTGTAGGTACACGGTATATATCAAAAGGAGTAAAATTTGCTTGCATTCTTGTGCAGACATATTATAAGGTGTGAGAAGAATGTCCTAGTCAACAACTGTGCTTTGATTTCAAAAGCTGGAATATATTGTCATATAAATAAATGAATAAGCCAATAAGTGAAGGTATTTCAGTGGAGGAAAGTAAATCCAAAAGTTAGATTTTTTTCATTGCAGAGAGCATTTTACATCTTCGAAGGTTCTTTTTTTTCATTCCAGAATGGATGTTGCAAATGAATCCTAACTGTGAAAAAATACAAGATGGTTAAAACATCTTGTTCTAACAAAACCAAAGACTTTGATTGAAATCAGCTTTTGGGAATAGGTTATAGCATATAATACAAAGAAAAAGGATTATGATGTCCAAACAGAAAAATGTTCAATGTTATGAAAATTATATTTCCATTTTTCCCTCAGTTGATTTTATTAATCGAAGGCCAAAAGTATCCTCAAGATGGTTAACTGTAGTCAGTTTTACAGTAAAAAAATTTCCATTGGAAGACTTCCAGTCAGGTCTCCATTTCATTTCTGCAGAACATGTAATTGATTTTTCCATCTACCTGTATTGTGTTGAATGCATCCAGATCTGTATTAAGCTGTCTGTTTAATGTGGGTGATGTGCTTTATTAATTTAAAGGACAATTTCTTGTTTTCAGTTTTCTTGGTGGAATTTTACAGTTTCTATCCACAACCTGAGGTCTAGATTTTGATGTTCTTGTTCTTGCTCTTGCACTGTTGTAACAGAGTGCTCTACCCTGTAATGTGGTCAAACAACTCTAACAATGCCCTATTTGCAAAGTTATCAATGGTGGACTGAGAGATGGTATGTCTTGCTGGCTTTGGTGTTGAATTATGCTAGAAGCAGTCTGACACACCAACCCCAAATTAACATCCTGATAGTGAGACAAAGATTTGGCAGACAAGCTGCTAAGCTGACCTGGAGACAACTGGCAGTCAACCACTTTATACTATAAAATTTCAGTCCACTTTCATATGGCAGGTTCTTCTAACATAACCCTTCTTGGGGTGTATGTCTGGACATTCCTTCCTTTAGCAGAGGATGCCTCTCAAGGCCAAGTGAAAGATACATGCCCACAGTTGTTGGTATAGGTGAGTTACATGAATCTCTACTTAATAATTGTTTCTTCTTTGCTAGCTTTAATAAAATTACTTCGCTATACTGCACTATGCTATATTAGTAATTTTATCTTCTATACTGTGTAGTAAATAATTCTGATTAATATATATTTGTCTAATAATTTATCAAATAGCAATTTTTATATTAATTTATCTGATTAATACTGTAGAACAAACTTGTACAAAGGTTCAGTCACACCTCAGTAATTCCTTGGATTTAAATTGTTGACTTATTGTGGGTCTAAGATTGGATTCAGCTGCACTTAAGGACCTCTCTAATAAGGAGTTGAGAAAGCGACGGGTCCTTTCTGCACCTTGTGACTCAATGGAAGGGCTTCTCTAATAAACTTTTTCTGAAGCTCTCACTCCTACCCACGATAACTGTGACATTATCTACCAGGTGTTTTTAACTACAGGTCTGCTGGTGTGACAGTATGCACATGGACAGCTATGATCATGCCTCAAGATGCTACATGGAGGCCAATGTGTGTGCTCCAGTCTCCAGGCCCTCTTGGTGACTGCCCACAAAAGGCAGCAAGATCCATCTACAAATCCCAAAGTGGAATTCAGCCCCAAGAGCCAAACACATAAAAACAGTTGTCTCTGCTGGTGAATATGTCTGATATCCTCCTACTATCAGTGGTGATCTGGTCAATACGTGAAAGGAGTTGGAGAGCCTTTGGTGCTTTGGTGGTCACATTTAGACATTTGCTTAAAATGTCTCTTGACTCAACTGGTATGTTGGCTTGATCACTAAAGACCATAATGGGCCTCCTAGATCATCTGTGTGCACAAGTATCCTAATCTGTGACCTGAATGCTGCCTCTAGTTTCTTAATTAAGTGTTTGAATCCAGGAATAATGGATCTGTTTGTTGTTTTACTGCAAACTTCCCCCTTGTACACAATGGAATTGCCCAAACACTTCTGAGGATACAAAAGAGGAGTACAACCCCCTTTTTCATTTCCTTCATTGGATGTATTAATCAAGATCAGAGCTTTGAATGGTGTGCTGGTTTGTCTCAATAGTTTCCATAAAGATACAAATACGATCTGGGGACTGAAGAGTTAAAGGTGGTTCAAGGTAAGATTCATCAAAGTCCCAAACTTTCAATGGCATGTTAAAGTTTATATTTTTAAGTCTTATAAGGCTTAAGGAACATTACTCTCTCCTCATATAATTTCATTATTTCAGATAGATAGAAAGTAATAGTACAGCACATGCGAGAACTTATGCTGGTGCATGTGTAAAAGTATTGTCAACAGTTATACAGAGGACACAGATGTATCTGTACAGCAGGAGCTGGAAGAGGATTGAATAGTCTATTTCTTACTTCTTGTCCTCGTTGGTTTGGCTTTCTTTCCCCTTACCAGGCAGCGTAATTACTGTGCTGTGCACCACCAGTGGGAGGAAAATGGCGGAAAAAAAATACCAAAATTCACATATGGACAAGTTACTCAACAGAGATTTTCCACTGGCTCCTCAGAATTTTTAAATGGCACTAACTTAGCACAGTTTTGATGCTTCTCTAGTCTGAAGGAAAATTGCTGAGTGATCTGTTGTCAGAACAAGCAGCAAGCAAGACAACCAGAATATTTTCTCCCAATGCAGTTGTTGAATTCACACATGAACATGCTGTCCCAGTATCCTGAGAGTTCTTCAAGACATATCAGTGCCAATTGCATGACTCTTAGAAAAAAGAGTCTCACTATACGTCTGTCTGGCCCAGCTACAGGCCTGATGAGGAAATCTGAGTGATCATCCCTTCAGTGTCTTTCACATCACATTTGCCTATCCTACTGCTGACTGCCACGTAATAAACATGGGGTTTCAAGGAGGAGAGCATGTGAGTGTTCCCTTAGGGAGTAACTTGGTGCCAGTTAGAGGTTGATGTTGCCTATAATGTTCCCCTAATTATATTAATAACTTCTAGACTAATAAATACCTCCATGAAGGAAACTTAAAAGAAAGTTGTCCTTTACTTGTTTGGTTGCTCAGGAATTGTGAAAAAAGGGATCCAGAACACCCAGTGCAAGCTGTCTGCATGGCAGTTAACTGAATGCTTGGTTATCGAACAAGCTTTTTTCTAACTAACTAAACGCCATTTAGCGTGAAATTTGCAACTGTTTCAGCTGCCCATTCATGGACTGTATCATTAGTACTCTCATGTCATTCTGCTGTTACAATGAATGAGGAACAAATTGTTTTATCATTGCAGAAAGAATGATTATAGTGCACCTAAAATATGATTAATGTACATATGACTGCCTAATACCTGACCGAAACAGAGAAATAAGAGAGCAGACAACTTTCTTGCACACACAACTTGCTGAAAAAATACCAAATAATCTTTGCTTGTTCTCAGCCATTTCCATGAAGGAAATGCTCAAGACTTAGATGTTGCAATTCACTATTATACTCCTGACTCTGTATTTATCATCTGAGTGCAATGCTGGTCAGCCAGAGTCTTCCAGAAATACATCAGAAAGGAACCTGCTCATCAGCTTCTTACTATGAATGCAGAAACAGTCAATTCATTAGAAGACTATACCCCCATGGCAGATCATGCCCAAAGAAGATTGGTAGGAAGATCTGCTGCAGTTACTGAAGAAGAGACGGATGACACTTCTGATACTGTGCATGTACCAGCCACAATCATCATCACAGAAAGAAATCAAGGTATGGGTCCATGGTGATGATGGAAACCTGATGTTCCCAAATGCAGTAAATCTGAATGGACTTGGAAGCAGCAGGGAATTGTACATTTTTTTAATGCTGCTACACTGTAAGACATAAAATAAATGACAAAATAAATTTCTTTCCTATGGAAGTTCTCATCCCTATTCTTGCTCCAAGTTCTGCTCATTCTGATCTTCCAGACATGCTTGGTTTTACTTTGTTCAGCTAATCAGTGGCCTATATTATTCCTGAAGGTCTATGAAGTGACATCTTTAGGCACATTCCTGGGATCTACTTTTTGGGAGGAAGAACGATAAACTTTCCTGTTTCAGACAAGGAAATATTTAAAAGAGAAAAAGAAGCACAGCTTCCATTTCCATATAAGAAAAAAAAGATTGATCTGCAAATCATGTTTGCACTTTCTGTGCACTTTTGTGATGCATCTTTGCCATCTCAGTAAAACACAAGAAAAGCTGTTTTGCTAATAAAAGGTACCAGCCAGCACCTTCTTGCACTAAACAAGCCTTCTACCATGCAGAGGGAACAGGAAAAAGGTATTTATCTTTTTGACCGATTCTGCACTGGCTGGATACTGTTTCCCAGTGAACAAAATTGTAGAGCAGAAAGTGTGTGTGCAGGGCCATGCTTACATACTAAGCCTTTCAAGGGGGTCTTGCTTTGCACTATCTGGATGTGGTCCCACATGTTGCCGAGTGCATGGCTGGAGTGCATTGCCATTTGTTTGAAAGGTTATCTAGTTCACTTCCTCCTTAATTTCTCTCTGATCACAGTCAGAGCATGACACATGAAGACTTTTGCTTCAAAAGGCCCATCCTGGTCTGAACTAAGTTGCTAATGGAGACACAGACAGCTCAGGTGTCCCCCACTGTCCATTCACCTGGCACAGAGCTGAGGGGGATGGTGAAAAGTCACATTTGTTACCCATCTGGCAACAATTTCACAACCCCACACTTGTAATACCGATGACATAATTTTCCAGCTTTAATGGTGATGGCCTTGAGGTCTATGAAATCTGGCTTTCTATTTGCTTGAGTCCTACAAACCAACCACGACTGCATAGAATACAAATTAAGGTTATTCTGTGTTCTACATCCATGTAAGGACATTTGCCATGAGGTCCCCCCTTGCAGAAACCAAGGGGATGTCAGCACAGATGCTGAATAGAGCCAGCTGCTTGCCCCATGAGCACCCTGAGGCCCACCCGTCCCCCTGTACCATTGAGCCATGCCAGTGGAGACTAGACAGAGTAAGCACTTAGACAACAACTGATTAAATAGGGGTGATGGAGTATCCATGGAGGCTGCCAAAATGCCTCATGATTAATCAAAATCTTAAAAAAATTCAGGGAATCTGAGTGCTGCAAAATCTCACTCTGTTTTTCATCTCTTGAGAAGGTAAACACATGAGCCCACTCCATAGCAGAAGTTAATCAGCCTGAGAGACCCTGGAGCCAACAAACTTCTCAGCCATTCCTGAAGCAGATCTCTGTCTTTTTCCTAGTGACTGTTTTTCAACTAGTGCACTCTCTTCCTAGTGTCTTCTAGGGCACATGCCTCAGCCTGACCCCCCTCTTCCTCCTACTCTGGACATTACCCGTCACTTCCATAAGCAGTGGCTCTGGAGGCTTCCCTGGAAGGTGCATGGAAAAGCCCATTGCACAGGGAAAATAGATGCATAAGCATGCAACAGCAGACGGACAGAGGACTCTTGGAAGCACAGAGCATACCTCAGGAAGGGGAGAGCAGCAGAGTTAGGTCAATTTGCAATACAATACATCAGGTGAAATCCTGCTTTTTTCTTTCAGTGCTTCCTCCATGTTCCATGCTTTCTCTCAAGTGAAAAATCTTGAAATATTCCTCCTCTGTTTCCTGAAATGCTCCCTGATGACTCCAAGTATCCTGGACCAGGGCAGCTGACTGCTCTGCTATTTATTTCAAGACACTAAGACCAGAGTTCAATCAGACACCATGCCTCAAACACAGAGGATGGGCAGGCAGGAGCTGCCCCTAAATTAGGAATCTAAAAGTTATAATTTTGGACAGGAAGACGAGCTGGTAATACTGGTTTTAATTGTGGTGGGATTGACTGAGAGAATATGGTGTCAGGACTCTTTGCCTGGGTTCTTCTTGCACCCCTGCCTATCCCTTGAAGTGCTTCAGGGCAGTGTTGAGCAGTTTGCTAATAACTATCAACTGCTTCATTTTACATACACCTGACTTCCAACTTGCTGACTGTGCATGTTTGCTTTTTTCCCTGCCCAGCAATGTCAGTCACAGCATGCTGGAAGCAGCTGGGAAAGCAACAGGAATGCCAGCTACCACCCAGGGCCATGAGCCTTGTGGGGCTCATTTCTGCCCACAGCTGGCTCAAGTACTCTGTGCTGTGGTGCAGGGAGACATGGAAAACTCTCTGGAACATATGGGCTGTGGTTTCTGCTTACACAGGCTGGATAAGCAAGCACCAAGACGGAATATGGCATTTTTCTTCTAACAATTTAAGTTTACATGTCAATGCTTTGAAACTTAAACATTGGGGGAGGTAAACTTCTGCATAGCAAGGCACATATTGTAAAAAACTCTGGGATTGTGAGTAAATGGCATATATTGGTCTGTGAGACCACAGACATTGACACATGCTGCAAGCCGCTGCTCTCTCTGGACCTGGAGATGTGAGGGGCAGAGCTACATTGTTACAGCATTACAGCCATTTTTGTCTTTTTCTTTTGATCTGCTGTGTGCTCAGTTTCCCACGGCACCTTCTCAGCTACAGCATCTGTGACCATGCTGTTTGGGGTTCATCTTCTCCCCACAGAAATAGAAAAATGAAGTGAAATGGATTTTTTTTTGGTCAAAGTTTTGCTTATTTGTAGAAGGAGACAGACAGGAAATTTGTATGTTGGTCCTCACTGACACTGCAAATAACGTAAACTCTTTATTTCCTCCACAGCTGACTGGAAGCTCAGCCTCTTTCACATGATGAGGGGGAATGTAATTTTCTGTTTGTTGTATTGTTGGAAATTTTAGTTTTTACAGCTGCTATCTGACTCCCTCTACTTTTTAGAATATGCTGTTTTTTCTCCTCATATGCAAGTTGCCTCCCTGAAAATAAACTTTTGGAGGTTCTGCATTACAGTCCGCAGTTTTCAGATCCATGTTTGCAGTGGGCCTTGCATGTGGAAAGAGCAGATGAGCCATCAGCCTGGGGTGCACCTCATGCCTCAGCCCTCCTCCCTTCACCTCCCAGCTCAGCCACCCCTGAGGGACTCCTCTGAAGGATGATTGAAAACAACAACATCAGTAATAGCTGATCTGGATGTGCCTCAAATATTTCCTCCATGATATAAATGCTTGTGGTTATCCCACGAACCATACTCTGGACAAATGTTTCGAATTATCTGTTTCCAGGAACAAGCTCTGGGGGATGGTTCAGAGCAGCTTTCCCAAACATGTTTTCTACCTCAAGAGCCACACAGGTACCTCTGTCACACAGGTAAAACCCTGCCCAGAGAGCCTGGCCTTGCTGCCCATACTCCCACTCTTCTGCAGGGGTGTGGAAAGGACAGAGCAAGCATCCGGGCAGGGTGTGGCACCTTGGGGCGATGCGGGGGCAGGCACAGCTCTGTGCAGGCTGCTGCCGGCACTGGGCAAGGGCAAGACCCTGGTGCTGCACTCCCAGACTGGGGTACCAGTGCTGGGCAGCAATACAGTCTCTGATGGCAGCCCATGGGATGGGCATTGTACAGGTCCTGGGTCTCCCAAGTCCATTCTCATGTTTTCTTCAGGATGCAACACTATCCTGTTATCAAAACTCTCCCTGCGAGATAATTCCCACACAGTGGAGTTTGATCCAGCTGATATAATGATCTCACCTAGATTCCAGTCTGTAGACAAGCAGTCACAGCTAACAAAGTCCTTAGTGCCCTACAATACTAACCTTGGCTAACAAAACAGGGGGAACTATATAATCACAATAAGGCTGCTATGTGTACACAAAGGCAAGATTAATAAACCACTGTTGAGCCCGGGCTAAGTCAATAAAGGGGAAGTGTTTGGAAGCCAGGACAGTGGGTAATCATTAATCCGTGTGTGTGATACTGAGCTAAAAGACCAGATGTTACTTGAAATGTGTGAAGATGCATGGGGTGTCCGGGAGGGCACCGCAGACTGTTACCTTACAACCCTGCATGGATAGCAGGAAGAGCTGCATTCTTTGTGATTAACCCAGCTTGAACTTTGAAATCCGAGTACCAAATATTTACAAGAAAATTGCAACTAAGATAAAGGTTTGGGGTTTAAAAGGTCCTTTGTTTCTACAGTGTGGGACACGCTTCCTATGGGACTTGGGGCAAGTCCCTTCACCTCCTGGGACTTCACTTTCCAATAATCAGAGTACAGTTCTTCCCCAAATGTATTTCCTTTGCATGTCTTATTTCCAGAGCAAATTAGCACCAAAGGGTTAGAAGGGAAAAAAAAAAAAAAAAAAAAGAGAGAACTTAGAAATACTGAAGTCTAGAAGTCTGAGAATTTTCACTTATTTCAGAGAAGAACACAGCTGGTCAGAGACATAAAAACATTTCTAAGTTCAAAAGAAGTATTTTCCTAAGTACTAGGGTAGTGCTTTGTTATGCAGTTCATACAATTACTGCAGGAGAAAGCACTAGTTTCCATGAATCTCAGTTTCACAGCTGTAAACTTCATATGTGGGAGAAAAAGGTCTTGTATTCTGAGGGCTTTAGCAGAGCTGTTTTCCCCAGGATTGCCTGGCTTGCAAAATAATGTGCTTTCCTCACCTCAGAGCAATCACTAGGATTTCTAGAGGACAGGGACTGTGAGGGTCGTGGAGCCCTGTGGGTGACTTGATGACCCAAAGATGCAGCATGCCCACCCTGAGGCAGGCATAGGGAAAGCCCCAGCATGGGCACCCACAGAACAATTCCACTAGCACACCCTGCATACACAAGTCACTGACAGAGCAGGCTACTTATTTTACCCTTCTGAAAGTGTTTTAACTTACGAATAAAATATTGTTTTACCCTCTGCCCTGCTGCTCAGCATAACTCCAGCATTAGCTTTCATAGCTATAACAAACCTCCTGAGCAAACAGCTTTTAAGCTCTGCTTCCAAATCAGGCTGGATAAGGAGCAAGCAAGCTCATTTTGGTGCAGGGGCCGATTCATTGCCCCTTCCTCTGCCTCTGCTCTCTCTGACTCTTGAGAGAGACAGGATTTAGTGCTTCTTCTTTACAGCTCCCCCTGAACTGGGTGGATATTTGTCCCCTCGTTTGCATGGATTCTTTAATTGCCTGAAGCTAGGACAAAGTCTCTAAAATGTTTAAAGCTGTGGGATTTGAGTGGAACTCTTTCCTGGAGGAGGGCAAATGTAACCCTGCTGTGGCTGACTGAGGTATTTCTAACTCTGTCACCCGTGTGACAAGAAGGGCTGAAATAGTTGCTTTTGCAGGTGGCAATAGCTGGTCAGACTCCAAGGTAGGGATGAATCTCCCCATCAAAGAGCACAGTCCCGGTGGCAAATGGAGCTAGCAAGAGGGGAGGAAGGGAGGTGATGGAAATTTCCCAAGGGTGAGTTATTAAAAAGCCTGAGCAGGCTCTGGTACATCTAAGCATAAGTAAACTTCATGATGTCAGGACTGAGGGCCCTGTTTTGTCTCATGACAGCACCTTTGCAAACATCTCAAACATTTGTTTTCCTTTGTGCAGTCTCACATGCCACCACCCAGCACCAACAAATACAAGCTCCTCACTTTTAAGCCCAGCCTTATGAGGAAATATTGTTCCAATGAGCCACAGCACAAGCCTGGCGTGAAGATAAAAATGAGCACAGGAATAGCAATCAAGTGAGAGCATGTGCAGAAAGTTGCAAGGAGAAGCAAGACAGGAACAATTTCAATGGCTCCCAGGACTCCCATGGGGAGAAGAAGGCTTCATATACTAATAAATCTGGAGACCTTTCAGGGAGGACTTGTTGTGGAATCTGTAAAAGCTGTTTTATGACTCTTTAGACTGAGATGGCCATCAAAAGTGAGCAGGTACAATTTTTTTATGAAATACAGTGAATACTGTTGCTGATGTAGCAACATCTTCAGCAAAAGCTGCTTCTGTGCCTCAACAGGGTCTGTCTGGTGAGGAAGAAGCTTTGCAGAGTTCTCATGAAATGTGCAGCTGGTAACTCTGACCCTTGGATATGCATCTGCTCTGCTTGAACAGGCCTGACTCCAGATAACAGGTGCTCAGCATGCTCCAAAGCTCACAGCTACTGGAAGACATCACCACAAGTCATCCCAAACCACTAATGGATTTGCACACCCTGGCCTCAAGTCCCAGTCATCTCAGGAGACTAGTGCCAGGGACAACAAGACTACCTGAGAGAAGAAGCTGGTGAGGACACTATATAGATACAAAGCCATGGATTTAATTGAATTTAAGGGCAGAAGATCAAACTGCCTGCAGATTAAGCATTTAGCCAGTAAATTTTTGCCTAGTTACTTGTCACTTGAGCCCATAGCCATGAATTAGATGAAAGAACGCAAATCCTCAGGGACCAGAATTACTTATCTACACCAGCAAAGAACAGGATTCACCTCACTAACATCCACACACAATTCCTTAGACAAAAACTCTATGCTGGGGAACCAGATAATATCATCCTCATGTAGGAAAAAAGAGTATCACAGTAAGCCCAAATTAGACCCCAAGTATGTAAACAGGGAAAACATTTCACATCTTGTCTTGTAAGACTTACAATGTTTCCCCCACCTCAGTGTCATGCTGTGGATCCCTCCCAACATCCCTCTGGAAGTGCAGAGAAAGGGAAATTGTATTGCAACACCAGAGCTATGTTGGAGAAAAACTGCTTTATTATTTTTCTCCAATGGACATTCAAGGAGCTCTGGTAGTTCCAAGATTTTCTTGCTCCAGCTTGATGTTGAGCTCCTGCTAAGGCCCTGTGAGCTGCCACTGAGTCATGGCCTCAGTCCTTGCCCGAGTCACTGCTTGCCAAGACCATGCATCCCTCCCTGGAACTGTCATCAGTATTTATCTCCATTTCCATTTGTAAGGATCAATTGGTTTGAAGGAAGGCAAAGCTGAACCCCCCTGCCATCAGTGAGACTGTCCATCAGCTGTGGGGGTCACAGTTTCACACCTGAACAGGAGCAGGAGGGTGTCCTATGCCTGGTCACCAAAGAGGCATTTTCCTGGAGACCTCCCCATGCCCCAGACCTCTTGTGGTTGCAGACTTGGCAGCTGGCACAAGCTGGCCCCAGCAAATATCTTTTCCTAAATATTATGTTTTTCAGGGTGTTGATTTTAGCTGTTACATTTGGAAGGATTTCTTCATTGCCTTTAACAGCAACAACTTACTGATATGGGGGAAAATTTGAGGACATCAGTGGATTATTCCAGCTCCCCTATGTTGTCTGCTATGCACGCACATGCTACCTACCCCTTACTACCATGCCCAGAAATGGGGCTAGGTGGTAAGGACCGGTGCTCAGGGAAGTGTATATCTGTGTCTTCCTCCTCGTAGAACGTTTCCAGGATCAGACTTTCTCTTTGTGTTTTGTTTTTTGTTGTGTTTGGGTTTCTTCCCCCAATAAAATTCACCAACTTCTTGGTAGAATGAGACATGGGGTAGATCAAGAGGTTCAGATTTTCCTGATGGAAGATGTATACAGAGTTTTGTCTTTTTTAACATTACAGGCTCTCATTTCAAAACTCCATTTTAAATGCCAAAAAAAATAGCTACCAGCTCATCAGAGTTCAGATCCTGTGTGCTGTCTGTCTGTGAGGACTTTGATAGACTTACAGATGCTCCCTGTCAATTTCTGAAAAACTTGATCTTTTTTCTGTAACTCCTTTTGAGTATTTCAGCCACATAAATACATAGTCAGAAGAAAGAGCAAACTGGAAGTGCAGGGAGATGGGAAGAAAAGGAGAGAAGAGATTTATCTCTTCTTTCTAACATAGTTCTTTGATCTGTGAATATGGGTTGCTACAACAACATTAGGAATTCTGATTAATATTTGCTTGGAAGAAATGCAAAACCCTTCTCCTGTTCTGAGGAAAAGGTGCATAAGCGGAAATAAAAACATAAATATTCATTTGAGACATAAGATGGCTACCAAGGCCACCCAGTGAATTGGCTTTCATTCTAGACCAGATTTCTCTTCTGTGTTTGTGAATGTCTTTCGCCATGGGATACTTGGCTCCAAGAGGGGCCACGACCTACCACTGCTATGCCAATGGCAAAGTAAAGTCTTCTGTGCTTCATATGCTGAACTTTGCTGTCCTCCCCTTGCCAAGCTTCCTCCAGAAGCAGTCAGGAAGCTCCTCAGGGTGGAATACATAGGGCAGGAAATCTCTTTGGCAGGGCTGATTTCTGAATGCAGTGGATGAACTTCATCTCACTCAACACAAGCTGCTGGAAGGTAACTGCTGAGCAACTAGTCCTCCTGGTTTCTATTGTCACTAGAGCAAGTGAAGAAAAATAGAAGAAGGAGAATCATTTACACTGAGTCTTCATCATCTGGGACCTCCAGGCAGAGGAGACGAATCCCGCTCTGAGGAGCTTTGTTGTTTTTTGTCTGGTTTGCTGAGAGTGGGAGTTCACTGCCAGCCCTTGTCTCTCCATCTGTTCCACAGACCTTGACTTGCTTTTTGGGAGCTTCCAATGTAGCCAAAATCAATGTTGTCTCCTGGGTTTTACTCTGAAAATGAGTGTCTGTACATAAGCGTTAGTTATTCCTAATTCCTGGTGGTTCAAGACCAGCTGGTGCAGCTTTACAGGAGTGGGGTAGTGAGTCCCCTCACAAAACCACTGCCTGCTGTGCACTGTGCATGCTCTGCCGTTCAGCTGCAGAGACGTTGAGCTTCCCAGCCTATGCTGCAGCTGCCTCCTAAACACCACTTGAGAATCTAGGTGACACAGGAGCACTTCTTGTGCTACATGCAATATATGCAAGTTATAGGATAATTTCTATCTCCAGGAACTCACAGTCTATATTAAGACAAGATTGCAATGAGAGGTGTCATGAGAACTGCTGACAGAGAGAAAGGAGGATGGGAAACAGAAACCTTGCTACAATGCCATCCTTCTTTTAGCATACTGCCCTTTTGTTTAAAACAAACTTTCCTGTTTTCTATAATGATCTCCCAGCACATCCCACTTCACTCCTGTTTATCTCTGTCAATATCTGGTGCTCATATTGCATCTCTAGATACATAATTCATCAACTTTACATATGGTTTTAATAAGCTGCTGGTATCTGCACGGAGTGATTGCAAAGAGCATCTGACGGATTGCATTGCAGAGGGATGCCTGGAACTGGGGTTGTTTTCCCAGATGAATGTAGGCAGGACGTATTTGAGATAATTTTTTTCTCCATTCCTTCTCATCACATACATGTTTTCAGGACTCAAAGTCCGGACAAGGAGACAATCACAATATCAACCAAGGGAAGATGTAAATCTCCTTAAGTAATTTTTAATGAAAAAAAATATTGAGTTTCTCTGAGTGCCATAGTTTCTGGGTGGCTGATTTTTACTTTAGCAACCCACACTTAAAGGAAAATTTTACAGTCTTAATATATTCCAGATGCTCTCCTAGTCCCAGATGAAAGCTCTGTCATCGTTTACTGTTAATATTTTTGTCAGCAGTAGAATTTTATTGTAATACCCCATCTTATTTGTGGTCACTATTAGTCACGAGAGAAACTTCCTCTACAAATAATCCCTGGATCACTCCTTGAGTGTCCTGTCCCTCTCTATTTAATTAAAAAACATTAACTGCTTGTTGTGTCCAAGACCTGTCTATATAATACATGTATACAATGACTTTTTACCTGATGAAAACCATTTGCTTCTAGTAGTTAGACTAAAAAAAAAATAAAGTTATACTCTACAATAACAATAGTTGGCTTTATAACCGCTCTCTGGTGAAAGGAAAACAAGAGATTTGCTTTGAAAATAAACCTCCATGAACTTGGATCGACAGCAAGGGACATGCAGGTTTACTGCAAAAGTAAGAAATATATTTCATGCTGTTAATCTTTGATCAGATGGTAGTTTCTCAAAAGGAGAATAGTATTTAAATGTGATGATTTTGATCCTTTGTAGTGACCGATGGTTTGAGAAAGGGATTTGGGAGAACAGTAAAGCAGATTATCAAAATACAAGTTTTCTGGAAGGAAATCTGAGTAACTTCATTATCAAATGAAGAGCAGCTAGAGTAAAAAAATGTCACTATATGATGGACTCCACATCATATTCAGTTAGTATGCAAGTTGGAAGCTGCTCTGCCATTCTTTTCTCACCTCTGTCTCTGATAGTAACCTGGATTTCAAAAATTCGAGTGTTGTTGCCCCTGCTTTTGTCTCACTACCTTCCCTGTAGGCTCTGAGAGAAGCCATGGGGATGCATGCCCCCCAAAGGTTATAGCCAACTCTTCAGCCAGCAACTCAGCTCCAGTAACAGGGTTCTGCTCTTTGGAAAAAAGAGTCTTGTGCAGCCTGTTGGCACCTTAGAGTGCAACCAAAGCGTTTTTTTTAACATTTCAGAAGTTCCTCCCGAGTTAGTTTCACAGACTTACGTTAGAAGGAAATAGACCTCAGTAAGTGGACTTACTTATATATATCCTTCTTTCACTTTGGCACCATTGCCATGATCCATATGTTATCACATCTGAGCACAAAATCTCCTGGAATGCCTGCACTGAGTGATGAATGATGAGAGACATCAAACACACATGGCAGCGACTTCTAAAGCAGCCTCTGGTCTTTTCTGACACCTGTGTTAAGGTGGTCACTAGCAAACTTCATCTCTGTCTATATTGAAATTGCACATCAGTATTTACTACTGATTTAAAATCCAGCAGGCTACTAAGCTATCCTTTGACATTGAATCAATGACACCACCACTGCCTATTATATACTGCACCAGCTTTGAACCCTTTATGGCTTGAGTTTCTTCAATGTTTTTGAAGAGAGGAACCTTCTAGGTAGTTGAAATTTATTACGATAATCTTGCTTTTCTTCGTTACTTTCTACAGGGACCCATAGGCTGATAACTAATGGCGCGTGTTTGGCACAGCTGTTGGAATAGATTGTGATTTGTACTCTATTGGGAGTAAACCAGGAGAAATATCAGATTTTGCTGGATGCAGGTCAACTAATTGGCTGAATTACCCATGATCTGATGGTTAGTACCACCTCATGGTACATTCATGACCATTACTCAGCAATCCCATACACCACCTTTGTCTTGAGGTCTTAATTTCTTCTTAACCTCTTATGTTTCCCTTTTTGAATTTTATTCTTTCTACCATGTCTCCCATCCAAGCCCTGTAGCCCACCATCCTATGGAACACCCTTGAGCCCCCACTTTCCACTTGTGTTCCCCATAACAGGGGTGGATGTGGCTGTCAGCAAGCAAATAACTTCTGTAGCTGCTGTGGATTTTCTTATTTGGCAGTAGTTGTACCATAGTCTTTGTCAGTTGGAAAGAAGGCAAAAATGTGGAACAATACTTTGTTCTATGGGACAGACAGAGGCACTGTATTTCCATTACAGATGATGCATTTTCTTCTTAAGTATACATTGCTATTGCCCTTGAATGCATAATTCAGGTCTTACATAAGATGTTACTTATAGACAGTTTTAGTCCATGTTGGTTTTTTTCTAATCAATTCATAAACTGTCTCTATATAGAGCTCTGTCCCAGCCTGTTCAGACAAGGAAAATATTATTTCTGTTCCTGCACATGAAGAGAGAAAGGGCATAATAAACTCTAAGCCTTTTATTAAATTGAGGAATGTGACTGACAATAGATCTTAGACCAGTCCCTAGTACAATTCTCAAATACGGACAACCTGCTTGGTAATTTGCCTTCAACCTTTTGTCAATATTTCTTCCCATGAAAGTGATTGAAATGATTAATGAAATTTTGGTTGCTGAAATAAAATATAATGCCATATATTTGAAAATTAATACATAAATGGAATGATAGTGCTTTACATCTTTTCTGTCTTACCATTAAAAAGTAAGAGTTAAAAATGAAATGAAAGAATTTGCTGACTATTTTTGATCTCAGTTCCTTCTACATGTTGTGAGAAACATGAGAGTTCACTTATAGTTCTTCAAGAGCCTCTCCTGTAATGCTTACAATAAGCCAAATGAAAACTGTTACTACTCTCAATTATCCATACAAAATGCTTTCTTCACTTGTATTCAATTTCTAATAAGAGGTAACTTGAGTAACCCAAGGTGCTTAGACACAGTCTTGGCCATGCAAACTCTGTTTCCTCTAAACTCTGTGTTTGACTGGCATCACACTCCAAACGCCTGGTCCATAGTTTCAGTTTTTAGATTTTGACTTTGATATCTTGGGACATCAAATTCTTCCCATGTTGCACACAGTGACAAGACAACTCCTGCTCACAGGATACATTGAACCTTTGCAAGAAAATCTGTCATCAAGTGCAGAAGGGGAGTATTTGCTCTTTATACGCCCAGACAGAAATTTTCTTCCGTGCATGCCATTTTCTACCTAGCTTCCTCCTCTAAAAATAAATGTCTGCAATATTATCATGTCGTAACTGGCAAATCCTCAAAACCCAGAGATTCTCATTTCAGGTATAAAAAACGTGATGAAAAATGGAGACCCTGTTTTGCTTTTGATTTGGTCTGCAAATAAAATATGTTAAAACCCTTTGGTTTTCTTCCCTGTTGAACTTTAACACAGAAAAATCCAGCTTAATCAGCAGTTGAACAGCCTGGTGTCACCGTGTGAAGTACAGCCAACTCCCCCTTCCCTTCTCATGAACCATGAATGAAATGAATGTTCTCTGGTGTAAATACCTGGTATACACCTGCATGGGTATTAATGAGATGATCTGTCAGTAAGTGATGTAACTGGAGTGGATAATTGCTGAACACCCACTGGGGGCTTTTCTTCCTGAGCAGGAACTGACCTGGGTCTTAGTTCTTTGTGCAGCCCCCAGTTTTTACACAACAAGGAGGAAGAGTCTCTTTGGGACCCTTATCCTGCTCCATCCTAAAGGAGTTGGCACAAAAGCTGGAAAGGCACTGGCTGGAGGAGAGGAAGGGAGTCTGATGGGCAGAATGCAACCATACCAGCTTCATTTCCTTTGGAAAGCAGGCTCATCAAAAAGTGTATAAGCTTTCTTTCTAGAACGATTTCTTTCTGGAGATGCTAGAAACCTAAACAAAAACTCCAGCCTTCTTGGATTCTCCTACTTTACGATTTGGGTACTTGCGTGCATATTCAAGTTTTACTATATATTGGTGTAAGTGATGGGTTGAACAAGGAACTTAGTATTCAAGCATGGACTTGTGCTTTGCCAGGAGAGCAGATACGAAGGTGCCTCTGTAGAGCAATGGGCTCCCTATTCGAGATTGTAGCAGCTCATCAGCTCTCCAGGCTGGAGTCTGTGCTCAGGGCCCAACCTTCCTGCTCGTGGAGCTCTGAGAAAGGTTGCTGCCTGTGTGGAAAAATGAGGACGATGTCTGCAAGTGCCAGGGTAATGCATACTGTTTGCAAAACACCTGCTAGAGAAGCCAGGGAGAAGGGACCATGTTGTACTTCAAATTTTTTTTATCTGTACATGTCCAAGAAAAAGAGAGAAACTTGTTATTTTTAAAGCAGCTGAACTTTTAGCTGTAAAGAGTGAGCCTAATACAGTCAGCACAAACCCACAGGCCATATAATGTAAATAATCAAGGCTATGGGACTGACTTAGAAATGCAGAAAAGCAGTGCCACTGCAGAAGAGGTGAGCAGGGATGCTTGGTTGGCTCAAAGCCAATTATGCCCTAAGGCAGCAGTACAGGTTTCACAACCCGCAGGGCTGGATGGGGCACTCCCTTCATCCAGCTCTGCCAACCAACGGAGCAGTAAGTCTAGGTGGACTCTGCAGATCTTCTCTGATTTTTGTTTACCCAGAAGATCCACTCTATGTGTGTGACAACCAAAACAATAATTGGAGTTTCAACACAAGCACTTTGATGAAATTAAGCCAATCACCCTGAGTTTGTGTCATACAGTACACTCTCCCTCCCAAAGTGGAATGCAGCTTTGGGAGGGCAGAACCTTGTCATAAAAAAAGCTATTGTTGTCTGTGTTTGAGTACAAGCAGATTAATGATGAATCAGCTTTTTATGAATGCCTCTTTTCATCCCTTTCCTATCTCTCACCTGTGTCTTGCTATTAAGACAGATGGTGTAACTTCCTTTGCAACTTCACTTCCCATTGCTCACTTCTCATCTTGCCACTGGGGAGCATTCCCAGGTAGAGCAGCTCTTAAATAAATTTTTTCTTACAATTGCTCAGTGACATGTGCAGCCCATAAACAATCCAGCAGTGTTGAATAAGGACATAATTCAAGCTGGTGACCCTTAAACATGAACAGAATACACTGAATAAAGACAGCTGGGTTGTAGGTTTTGCTACTTTTGTAAAACATGCTTTATATTAAAATAAATACATTACACATGAACTTAGATACTACCCAAAACAAAACCCATACAGAGTGTAAGCATGAATTACCAGACACACAAAACTAACAGCCAGCTGCATAAATTGGTAAGTAAATCAATAAGCAATTGTCGTTGTAGGTTTAAAATGTATAATGTAGTGGAATTAGATGTGTTACAGAAGATCCTGCTTCAGTCTTATTCTGTTCCAAATTCATTGTTCTGGAACAGTAGTTCAAAGTTTATTTTTCTGAAAATAAAGATGAGTACAATTTGCAATATGTTTCTTCAAACAGCATATGCAGTTTCTCAGGAGTTGCATCATTAGGGTTGTGTTAAAAAACGCTGGATACTGCAGAGTAAGGATTTTTTTTTACAGTATAGAGCCCTATTAAAAAATAAAAAAATTCTTCCTCTCTGAAGGTCATGGGAACTGTTTCCCATAGAGCTTTGCCCAGGAGTTTCTAGTTAAATAGCAGCCATTTTATTAAAATGTCTGTTTTCTGTCAAGGAGACTTAGCACATCTTTAACTGTCAGAAAAGGCTATACAAACAGCCACTATAGCGGAATGCAAAATCCGTATACATTTGCTAATAATATGTTCATCTGATAAAGACAAGTTTATCAGGCCCTGGAGTTACCATTGTCACAATTAAGGAGCCTTGCACTCGACCAGAGCTGAAGACCACAAAGAAGTACTGCAGGAATAACGTTATCTCTGCCCTCCCCTTAGGGTTAGGCTGTGGTACATGCCATTGTATTTGTCTTATTTTGAATAGTGCCTGTTGGGGATATCTCCTCTTAATTGCAAAAACTGGTCAAGCCAAGAGCCTGGAGTCAGACCTTGTGGAGTCCCTGCCCACATCAGTAAAAACGCTCCTCTTCAACCTGGCAAGCCACTCAGCAACGCTGTCCTTCCCACAATGAAACTTACACACTTCATCACCACATCTGAGCTCCATCCTGAGCTCTCCACTGGGATTAGCTTCTCACATGCTTGCTCTTTTTTACTCTCTCTTCCAGTATATACAATGATTTGAATGTTCTAACAACACACACATGTTATTATATATTTAAGAGAAGGTAACATCAAAGAAACAGAGTTTATACTGAGGGCAGAAGGTGATTAGATATTTCCTGTGGAAGTTCATGCTATGGTTTTAAGGCTGCTAGACATTGTTGTTCTGAGGAGTTAAATCTTCGGTAACCTTAGTAGTTTATGTAAGTTTATATAATGTGCGATGTTCTTTATCCAGTGTTTAGTATGCAGTATGAGTTATTTGGCTGGAATTCGTATGGCAACACAGTGACGGGAGAGCAGATTACAAACTCTAAATTTATGATACACAAAAGTTGAAGTGCTCAGTTGAAAAAACAGTGTTCTGCGGCACAGCACGAATGCCCTTTGACACACCCTGCCCTGGGGCACTCTGCTGAACCCACCTCCAGCTTTTGCCGTCACGGCAAAGATCCTTTCCCTTTGAGTCTCTACAACAATTCAGTAGCACCTAAGTACCAGTTAAGATGCTAACAAAGTATAAATATTTACTGCTGTTACTGGGTTTGAGAGACAACTATTAAGTTAGCAGCTATGAATAGCTGGAATTGGAAGAAGATGTCCCGTGACTGCTGAGAGATCTAAGAAGTGGCAGAAGAGAAGGCAGAGATGGGAGATGATCCTGGACTTCAGCAGAAGTCTGGAGAGAATGTCCAGCCAGGAAGTCACTCAGTTTGTACAGACTGTCAAGAGTCAGCATTTGACCAGGAGGCACAGGGGAGATGAATAGGCAGAGAAAGGAAGGTCAGACTCAAAGCATGGAAAATATCATGAAGAAAAGAGAAAGAGAAGCAGGAGAAGGTAGAAGCAAATCTGATATAATGCTAAAGAAAAGAGCACTCAAGCATGTTTCCATAAATGACCAGGTTCCAGCTACTTCCTTTAATACAGGATGAAGACATTTGTGAGGAGGGGCATGGAAGGATGTACAGCCTGAAGCAGAGGGAGAGCATTTTAGCACCACAGCAGGGTGAGTTTTGTAATCCTGAGAGAAATTTCATATAAAACATCTAGATATTACTCCCTTTCTTATTATTGCAAACAGTAAGAGAGCTGTCCAGTATATGTATGCTCCTACCTAGCACACTTGGAGGAACGAACAAGGAAACCATGAAAGAGAATAAGCACTAGAAGGAGCCAGATGGAGCTACCTTGTTAGAAAGCAAAACAAAAGATCCGTAAGCATAACATAGGGAAAAAGCAAAAGAAAGCAGAAAGCCAGGAGAAATTGAAAAACACATCCAAACTGGGATTAAGGGAACTTTGAGAGCAAGCCAGTCAGAGCACTGTTATCTGCCATGTAGCCAAATGACTCGTCACCAATATGTCTGGGATATTTCCATAAAACTTATTTCTTCTGTCAGGCATTAAGGAACTGCTGGTCTGGATCACGTTCATAGACCAGTTTCTCCTGTGGAAGGACAGCCAGAAGCCATGGACATGGAACAAGGAACTTTAGGGAAGCTGACATTAGAGAGAAGATGTTTCAAGGAAAGATTTCCCAAGGAGTAGGGTGACATTCTGCCCTATAGTCTCAAAGTTTATATCCTTTCCATTGTTTAAATCTAGAATGTAATATGGAGATCATTGGTTTTCAAACCAACATTTAATCCTCAAATAGAGCATTCCAACTAATTACTGCATCAATTAAAATTTATTTCTAAGTATAGAAACTATCAAGTATATGTACTGTTATTTCTTCATGTCAGGTATCAGCATGTTTCCACTTGTTTCCTGATTTAAAGTTACATTGTTCTAGCTGAAAAAGGAGTTATTTCAGAATTAGTTGTAAGAAACATCTTGGGATGATTGCTGATTGAGCCATAACACAGCCCTGTTCCCACAAAGTTCCTGCTGGCCTTTCATGTCATGTTTTTCTTTTATTATTTAACATGTTTTCTTTTTCTAGTAAGAGACATTTAATGTTGACATTAAATTTTCCTGGAGATACCTTGCTAATGCTCTGCATGGAGATTTCTGATTCTTGTAATTACCTATGAAGATTTTCACCTGATGCTATTATTTTTGTTTCCTTTGGCATCTACATTTGGGAAAGAGCCAAGGCAGGAAGTGACAAATCCATCAGCTTAAGACAGGAAACCCTGTGATTTCAGATCTGCTTGTATCTGGTTAGAAGTTGCTTTTCCCTTTGGCTATTTCATATTAACACCCTTTAATGACATAATTTCTCTATTCACATAATTAAAACATACCATCAAAATATTTATTCATCAAAAACTGACTAGAATATGTCTAATCTTGCCTGTTATATACTTCACCATGATACACATCACCCAAGACAGCAGACCTTAATGGGACATGGAGGCATGACTGTATATTAAACATAACACAGTAATACAGCTTTACAGAAATAATTAATCATTTGGCTAAATGCTATCCTGCTTATAAACTATTTTGCCCTGAAGACACTAAGTTAATCACAAATACAACCCTGTATGTGTATGTTTCTAACATATTTCATAGGATCTTTCCTCCTTTGCCTAAGGCACAGTGGAAGAAAGCAGCAGTCACTTGCTGCAGCTCCTTCTGCATGGAAAAATCTCTGTATTTCAGCATAAGAGAAAGAGATGTTTTCAGTTTGCTTTTCTTAGTAGCGACTTTCGGGGTCTTGAAGTGCTTATTACAGTAGAAAAGCAAGTGATAATAATGGCATTGATTATGTTGTTCCTAGCAAAAGCTCCAGACAGAGACCCAGAACAGCAATAAAAACATTGCAAAACAATATAAATACCAGTGTGATTAAAAAGTCTCCCTCTAAAGCAAACAAGTCAGAGCACACAGAAAGAGTGTTAAATCTAAGAGCTGCTTTGAGTTGCACAATATTTAACTTCTTCTGTTAGGAGCTCTCACCATCCCCCAGAACAACTTCCATCAAGCAAAAGACATTTTAGTCCCCAGTCACTGGTCTCAAGAGGGCTTGGTGCCTCCATGTGTGTCTTCTAACTCCTCCTGCTGCATTGCAACACTAACAAGGGAAGCACAAGGATGTGGGCGATCAGCAGCAGAGTCTGGAATGAGACTGTTGGAAAAAAAACGGAGATTAGGATGAGGGCTGCATTGAACTAGAGCCAACCAGTCAAACCATGGTACTCACACAGTATATAACTGTGATGACAACTTCGCTCACCTTTCAGCACTTGCACCTTTTAAACAATTCTGTAGTATCTTGTGCCCTTACTACTAACAATGTATCATCGGGGGTGTTGACATTTAACCTGTTTGTCAACAGATCCATTTACATCTCATTTCACTGGCACCCCATGCAAGAGGCAGTAAGTAAAGTGCATTTTAGCACAAGTGATGAAAGATGTCATTGCTGGTGCCCTTTTGCGCTGCCTGTGCTGCCTGCACTGTCATGAAGTATAGCGACCATTAGCAATAGGGATTTGAGAGTAATGTCTACTTTCACCCAGCAAGGCCAAAAATTTATGGTTCTGACCTTTCTACTCTCATCTGATGTTGGAACGGGCTTGGGTCATGTTCACAAGGAATAACATAAAATCAAATGGAATTGATGCAGGTTCAATGTGAAGTGATGCAGAGAAAGGATTCCATTTCTCCCTAATAAAAATTATTTTGGTGACTTTAGTGACAAAGCCCATAAAGTTCCACAAACTTTACAGTAAAGGCTGTATGGGTGTTAAGGTTGCACACATAAAGGTTAAAGGTGCACGCAAAAGAACACAATTATTCCAAGACTTACATTTATTCTCACCACTCTATAGCTTCTCAGATGTGTTGCTCAAGGTCTCAAATGCATGTTTCAAGAAAAGCAAGTCTTGTCACAGCAAAAAGGTCTGTGTTTGTTAAACCAGCCTAATTTCTAAGTGCTATGCTCTTAGCAGGTTATAAACCACTTTGACTTTGTTTAGGTTGGTCACCTTGCATGAGTAAGCTACAGAGACACACAAACTCTGATGGTGCATTCCACTGATGTGACCAAGCTGGCTTGATCAGACTGCTGTCTATGCTGACAAGTCTTGGAGATTTAATGGACTTTTTCCTGATCCTTATTTTTAAGGCCAACCAGAGTTGAACTATTTTGCTGAGTCATTTTGCAGCACCAGAGTTCTCTGCTGTGCACAGCTGCCATACAGTCTCCAGCCTTCTCCTCTCACCCTGGTCACCAGCAGCTTGGCACACGAGTAGCAGGAATGCTGCTCACACCAGTGATGGAGAGCAACTGCCCAGCCATAGCAGGGACGGGGTATTTTAGGGACTGTTGGCTCCTTTCGCACTAAGTGTGATAGACGAGAGCCATGAAGTTCAGCCAAGATCAATCCTGCTAGTGTTTAGGACTGGGTGTTAGCTCAGCCCATTGCAGATGTGGCAGCTCAGTGAGAAACCATTTTCCAAATAACAAGTTGCTCTGTGGTCTCATTATCTGGAATGATTTTTCCTTTTCCCACATCCCCCATTCTCCCCCCCTCACTGTTGTTATTTTTTTCTGCAAAGAAGGTCAATACCAAACCAGCTGCTCAGACATATACACTGCAACTATGCAGAGTTTCAAACATATATTGCTTGTGATGCTGTAGTACATGCATGCTGGTATCATGCATTTAATTTTGATAGTTTTTCTTTATTTTCTTGCTATCTTCAACAAGAACAAGACACCACTTTGATAAGGAAAGACTTAGAGCAGCTCTGGACACCCATAAAACGTGCTGATATGAGGGATCTGAGTGTTTTGTACTGGTGGTTTTTTGGCTTTGTATCTGTAGATGATTTCCCCCCCCAGCTGCAGTACACAAGCTGAAGCAAATGTAGCCTTCCTTGAAGATAATCTTTCCCAAACTTTCTGCTAGGATATATAACTTAATTCCCCAAGTTTTAGATCTCAATTTGGGACTTCTGTCAGAAAATGTACTGTCTGTTTGCATTCAACCTGTCCATTTTAGTGTGAATACAAGCTGTCCTTGCTCTCAGAGACTTCAGAAAGAATTGTTGTTTAACAGTGTCTTTGGAAATATCAAGTCATACGTAAGCTATGAAATACATTGTTATTGTTACATAGATATTTTTAACACATTTGAGCACTGAGCAATTAACACAAACACATTTTGTTTCCTGTTAGCTAAATCCCTTGGTATCTAGTGTGCTCCCTCTCCAGCTCTTGTAATCGAGCCGGNGCTGCAGTACACAAGCTGAAGCAAATGTAGCCTTCCTTGAAGATAATCTTTCCCAAACTTTCTGCTAGGATATATAGCTTCATCAATTCCCCAAGTTTTAGATCTCAATTTGGGACTTCTGTCAGAAAATGTACTGTCTGTTTGCATTCAACCTGTCCATTTTAGTGTGAATACAAGCTGTCCTTGCTCTCAGAGACTTCAGAAAGAATTGTTGTTTAACAGTGTCTTTGGAAATATCAAGTCATACGTAAGCTATGAAATACATTGTTATTGTTACATAGATATTTTTAACACATTTGAGCACTGAGCAATTAACACAAACACATTTTGTTTCCTGTTAGCTAAATCCCTTGGTATCTAGTGTGCTCCCTCTCCAGCTCTTGTAATCGAGCAGGAGATATAGTTTGTACCAGTCCACCCAGGGCAAGGGAGCAAGAAGTAAGTTAAATGCTGTATATCTAGCTGCTTCTTACTGCTACAGTGAACTTTCTTCCTGCTGTGCAACTCGATGTCCAAATTTCCTCTGCAATACCACAGGATGCTGCAAGTACTAACTAAAAGAAACACAGGCTTAAAAACAAAGAAAGCAGAAAAATAGTGGTTAGCAAGGATAACAAGACAAATGCAATAGCTGTTACAATGTGGGTTCTAACCCCAGCAAGACCACTAGAAGAGAATATTATGTCCACAAATGTTCCTTGTCAAATTTAATGGATTATAGGTACCTCAGCTGCTCCTTATATAGATATTTTAAATTCACTTTGTAAAAACATGAGACAGATATACTAAACACCTACCACTGGCCATCTGCTCATCACTGTTGCAGCTCATGACCTGCCTTGCATACCGTTGTGGTCCACTATGTCCAGATTCAGCCCTTCCACTCTGGGCAGGAATGCAGAGGCATGGAAAATCTCCTAACTATGGGGCACAGTCAGCTATGCAGGTACTTCACCAGGATCAGTGCAGCAGCATTTTGTTTTTGCTACTGCAGGTGGCCAACACTTTTCCAGGCAGTCTAACTTCTCTAGGAAAACTACATTTTTAATGCTCAGTTTTCACAGTGTTGGCTTTATATGGAACAAGTCTATTCCTAGAAAACATAAGAAACCAGAATCGTTAAAGTTTTGCAATTCCTAAAGTACCACTAGATTGAGCCCCATAGATAGGTCCCCCCACCAGCCTGCTGAGCTCCTCGGGCTTAGGAAGCAGCAATGCCTGGTGCACCGTGGGAGACACAGCTTGGTGTGGGATCTACCCCACGGCAGTAGAACAGGCATATGAGCCACAACACCTGCAAGTTACCTCAGCAGAATATACTTGCTCAAATGCCTGGTTTTCAACAAAAATAAGGATTGATTTTGCTTAGTTTGTATGTGAGTTTTTTTTCATGTAAAAATATTTTAAAGTAATTATTTAGTTCATTACCTGTTTGGTGTATATCAACATTTTAAACCTCACTGTCACAGTAGCTGCAGGGCACTACCACTAGTACCAGAACATGACACAATGCTCAGAAATACAATCTTTAAAGCACTTCTTAATCCTATGAATATTTTAATTTTTTGTTTTGTTTTTTGCTTAGCAATTAGAAAGTGCCCTTTGTGTTTGAACAGAATCATTGTAGTAGGACACTCTACCAAAAAAGGCAAGAAAAGATCTTTCATGGCAATCAAGAGTTCTCTTTTTAGATTTCGAGCAATGACAGAGTCACAAAACATGAATATTTCAGGGAAGGGCAATCTGGAGTTTGGTTAATCTGGAATGAACCAAAATCTACAAGGGGCAATTTGTTTTTGTAATAAAGGTTTCCTCAAATCCAGGAAACATTATGCAATACACCTCTCTTGTTTGCATTTCAAAACAGTTGCTAAAATACTGCTTCTCAGTACTTGAAAATACGCAGTGCCTCTTTTCTTCTCCCACCCTCCTCAGCACAGCTTCAGCCTCCCTGACTTCTCTCACCTGAGCTGCTCTGCATGTTTGTCAGAGGTTTCTACCCCTTTCATTGTTGGTCTGGAAGGAAAAGGTAGAGCAGCTGGGAGGAGCCAGCTCTGTCCCACTCGTCCAGCTACCACCAGCTGAGCTCCCAGAGCAGACTATTTTCTCATTGTCGCATGACTAATATAACCACAGGCACTTGAAGTGCATGGGAATTTTTCCAGCCAGTGTTCAGAGGGCAGCAGCAACCTTTCATCTGGAGAGGGTCTTACAATACAATTTCTATTTTTTTTCCATCCAGTAAAGAGTTTGCTGGCATCATAGGTAACAGCACAGCAGGCCTCAAACGTGGCACCACTGGAAAATTACTCTTCTTGTATCCTTCAAATACCTTGAATTTCACACCACACAGGTCACATGGGTGACAATAAGAGTCCATGAATTTTTTCAGGAATGTTCTCTAGTTAAGCTTTGCTAAAAATGTCTGAACTGATGATTTCATGGTTGCTGCACAAGAGCTCACAAGACAGGCAGAAGCCTTGCTGGGCTGTGAAACACATGCCACAAGCACAATGCTGGCAACAACAACTTGTGGTGGCAGCTCACAAGGCTGGAAAAAGCCATTTTAACTCTTGCATGTGCTGACACTGCCTTTTTGTGTTCTCCTCTGGTTATCCAGAAGCCTGCAAGTCCCTGAGCAGGGTTAACCAGCTCCCTGCTGGGATCATCATTAGGAGCAGCTGAGGCATTGCTGTTTCTTCTGTGCCTTTTTTTACGTCTGTTTCTATGTTTTTGAGAACCCTTGTGAACTCCCCCCCCCCAATTTATTTAGCTCTCACATCTGATTTGATTTGGAACTTCTCACTCCCTCACTCTTGAGTATGGCCAGATCACTGGAGCAGAAGTCACAGATTTCTTAAAAAGAGAACAAAAATAAAAAACTGATTAGACAAAACTGTTGAAAATCTTCAAGAATTAATTTACAGACTAGATGTGATAGTTTCCCATAATTACATCTTTCCAGCTGCAGTGTCTCTATCACTCCAGTCAATAGTGGGACAGATTCAGCACTGAATACCTGACAGCTGATAAACTGGAGCTTTGTTATTTATTGGAAATTTTGCAGTTCAGTAGGCTTTGACCATTCCTTTGAACTTTTGAATTTCGTATTGTCTTTTTCTGGCAAGTTTGCACCTTGGTGAATAGCTGTGTGCTGTTCAAAATCCACAAGACCCCAGAAATGATATATTTTATTTTTAAATGTGACCCATGTGTACTTCAGCTACATAAGGTCTGGTAAAAAAGGAATGCAATTACATTTCAGCACGAGAAGAAGAACTGTGGCCAGACCAGGGGGCTTGAAGATATTTTGCTTGAAGATATTCCAATTTACTCTCACTGAAAGCTGGATTACAATCTTATTCCAACCATAAAAACTAAACAGCCAATTAATTACTAATTGTCTCAAATGAGTTCTAAATAAAGAACAATGTGGCTGTCTTCAAGGCTGACATTTTAGGTATGAAAGTCAGTTTCATGTTGGAGATCCTCCACTATGTGGGGCCAGACTGGCTGCTGGCACATAACCTTGCCAGCCCGGTGGGAATTCGGTTCTGCAGAAGCCTCTGAATGATGCTGCTAGGCTAATGTCTGCAGACAGGGAGCATCACTGGGTGGTACATAAGATAAATATGTCAGTGAGCCTTACAGAAACACTGTAAAGTCTCCACAGGAAAGAGAGTTAAAATGAACTTTGAGATGTGAATTCTCTATAGTACCAACAGTGTGTGGCTACAAACCCAACTACTGGATAAAAGACATAGGCCAAAATCAGATCTTTATAGTTTTGAAAAAAGGGGAATTCATATTTAAGTTTTCATGTCTAATTCCTGCAGGGTTACTTTCTAGCTAGCTTCACAATGTCCAGTCCACAGTAAGGAAAAAAACCCAACCATCCTGGGGAAAAAGGACAACTGTGACTAGCTCTCAAAGTTTTGCAGAACCACTTCTGAAAATTATAGTCAGTAATTGTTCAGACTGTAAACTGAACCCGGATGCCTTGGATAAAATGACAGATTTAGGACGAAACTTGCAATAAAAGAGATTGTTTTGTTTGACTTGTTTCCTACAGAGGTCAAAGAAGGGCAGTTATTTTGTTTTACAAATCTAAATGTGTATTGAGTGATGGTTAAAATAGGAAAATACCCCATGAGCTCTGGTTTCTCTGCAGAGGTGCAAATCTGTAATTCAGCTGAATTCATACCAGAGCTATATTAACCTGAGTGCAGGTCAGCAAGTGGCAGGCAGGACACAAGGGCAGAGTGGGGCAGGAGAAGAGACTTGTTAAACCCTGAACTTGCAACCAGATCTCTGCCAGCGGCTGTTCAAAGCCTGTAGAGACTGCAGGCAAGCCGGGGGCAGGCCGGGCTCCGTGCTGGCACAGGCAGCCGCTGAATCAGGGCCTTGTGCATTGATTTATTTTAGAAAGTCCAGGACACGGTTACTGGACAGCCTAAATATAGCTCTACCAAAATGGAAAAACAATCTGGATTCAGCCGAGCACAATCAACAAACGTTCTCACACCTCGGAAGTCAGGACATGCTGTACAACGTGTAAAAGTTGGCTCTTTGTGGGGGCAGCAGAAGGAGGAAAGTGGCTGAGGAAGGAGAAGAGACCCTGAGAAAGAGATGGGTTTCCTCTACAAATACAGTAGCAGGTAGATGCAAGATCTGCAAAGCAAGCTGGCTTCTATCAGAGCAATACCCTAAAGCCTCCCCCCCCCAAAAAAATTATGTGTTTCTAGAGCTCCTGTTCTCCAAATACTTACTCTGAAGCAAGACATGGAGGAAATACAGTTTTTACTTGTGTAAGCAGTTCTTGGCCAAATGTCTTCTTTTCCCTCCCCCTTCACTACTTCCCTAGAAATCCCCTTCCTTACTCACACACAAACAAGGCTGTTGCCATAGAAGTCTTTTTGACTCAGTTAAAAAGCGATTCAAGAGGATCACCCGGTGGCTGAACTGGCTTATGCTACAAGTAAAGCAGGAGAAAGGAGGCTCTCTGGTGGCTGGGGAGAGCCCCAGCTCTCCAGTTACAGTTTGCCAATCTTGGTCTCTGGTTTTGCTCAGAAAGTGAAGCTGAACAGGAAATTATTGTGCTTCGTGACACAGAGAAGTATATTATGCAGTATTAGGAAGATTATATTAATGAAATTTAATTTTTCTGCTTTAACAGTTCAAACTTTTGGATTTATTTTCTTAATATAGTTTTCATTTTCTGCAGGTATTTATGTTTTAATGCTGTCCTCCTCCAAAGGAGGGGATCACCTCCTGTTGCACTGATGCATAAGCTCCATGTCTCCACAGCAGTCCGGGGGCTGAGGGAAGGGAAGGGATGGCGGGTCCTGACGCATGTTAAGCATATAGAGGAATCATCCCCTTTGCCTCTTCACTCCTGACCAAAGCCAGAGCAGTGAGCTAGGCTTCTGGGCACATGAAAGGCTTCAGGGATCTCGTGCAAGGAGCAGGTGGGCAGGCAAGGGGCCCTTCCTAAGTGGGCCCTTCCTCAAGTGGGTGCAAATGTGGTCTCGCCTCCTTTATCTTTCAGAAATGGTCTGTAGCTAAGTGCTGGCAGTACAAGGCACCCTATGACACTGACAGTGTAATATGAAATAATTCATCCCTTTCCAAGAGTAAGGCTAAAATAAGTATACACTGTTCAGCACACTGTAAACTTTAAAAACCTTCTTCGTAGCCTCTCTGATGAGCCTCCACCAGCTACCTGTGTGCTGCGACACGAATTTGGCGTTACTATTGCACATACATGCCCTCCCAGGAACGTTCCCCAAGTTAAAGGTCACTCTTGCCTCAGAGAACTCTCATTTCTCATGTGCTTGTTAGGGACAGAAGCTGCCTGGCTCCAGAGGTGCCCTATCAGTGAACTTGCCCCACTGACCTTCACTGCTGCATGGTACTGGTCCTGCCCTGTGCCCCCACAGTGACCATGCTGCTGATGCAGACACCAAGCAGCTGCAGGCTGGCCATGGTCCCCCTGTGCCACACATTCCCTCATGGGGTCTCAAATCTCCCTTTGCCAACAGAGTGACAAAGGTTGGGATGCAACAACTTGCCTCTAGTGGGAAGTGAAGGATAAAGAGAAATCAGTGGTCTCTCACAGTAAGGAGGGGATGATGACACAGAGGAAGGAGTCAGATCTGTTGGGGTGGGTGGGGATGCCTGTAAAAGGCGGAGGACAGCCACATCCTCACCAGCTCCCCTGGGTGATGGCAGCTGGCCGCTAAGCCCCATCTGTGGGGTCTGAGGTCTGACCCTGACCTAGGCTGAGCAGGCTGCTGTACCCAAGGTGCTGGGTTACCCTATGAGGAACAGGATGAAATCCATCTCTTGATTAGCTGTTGTTTAATTAGCCTATTGTACCCTGGGTGAGAGAGGTCCTACAGGAGTTGGAGTATCTGGCTGTGCAAACAGAGGCTCTGCTGCTGTGCAGGACATGGCATAAGGCAGCACAGAAAGTTTGCACAGGGGTGGGTACTGGCTTCCCCTCGCCCGGGGGCTTTATTTGGTAGCTTCAATATTTAGTTGACATATTTTTGTGTTATTTTAAAACACACCCTGAAGTTAAATGCAAACTACTGTCACAAGCCTGAAGTTGAAAGACAAGACAGGACTCATGTGTATTCATATGGATCTAATTATGGGGGGTGGAGGGGGTGGGTATTAACAAAATAATCTCTGCTGAGGCTTATAGAACTCCCAAGACATTGTCTGAGAGAAGTATCTGATATTTTTAGAGTGTTAAGGCTATGGATTTTTCATATTTTTTAAAAACTAAACATGTGGAATGCATACAATATATTTTTCCATTCTAATTAGCATTTTCATTGGCTAAATTGTGCCTGGCCCTGATAATTCTAAGAGACCCACTGATTCTACATGCCAGGAGGGCTGCCAAAGAAAACAGATACACAAAGACAATGCAATTATGCAGGGTTTTAAGCAGCTTCCACCTAACCAGTGAATGGTGTAATACTACTCTAAAAGCTTCAACCAGTCTTTGATGCAAAATTTGACTGTTGAAAGAGAGAGACAAAGAGGGAGAGAAAAAAGCCCAGAACAGACTTTGCCGACTGGTGCTGCATGAAACCTGCTGATCAAACACTTTGATTAGTTGAGTGCCATGATTTGAACCAAATAAGAGCTGAACCTCAGTTTGAAAGTTGTTTCCTTCCCGGATGCAAACTCAAAAGATCACCTATATGATTAGTATTTAATTTGCAATATTGCTGTGCCAAGCTGCTCCCAATCACAGTAGATCAAGGAGCAAGAAGCAGAAGGTAACTGCCAGCCCATATGTACAGTGACTCACTTCATTTATTACCCAGGGAAGTGTGTTCATTTTGCAGAGAGAAGTGGCATTTTCCTCACTCAATGGCAATCAGTGTCTTATTACAGCAGAACTGTCAGGGCCAGAGACTTACTGACAGCTTGGGATAAAGGTGCCCATTTCCCCACGGCTCTAACTCAGTGAAAGCCAGACTGATGTAGACATGGCCACTGATATCTCTTTAAAGGACAGAATATACTGCAGTGATGCCAGAAATTCTCAGGCGTTATTTATCTGGGAAATCATGTGTCTGAAACGGAAAATAGAATTTTGACAAGCTGGCCATGCCAAATGCAAAATCCTTTGATGCCTTCTGGAAGCAAGAAGGATAATCCTGAGGAGGTATGCCTTCCCAGGCCTGTGGGGATGCAGCTGGGCTATCAAATCCAGCCTTTGCCTCTGTTAAGACAAGCCAGAAGCTCAAGATATGAAACGTAAAAGATAACTTCTCCATCACCCACAATAGCACTTCTCCATTAGCAGCTTTCAAATAGCTAATCAAAAAAAGCAAGCACGGACTGGTCTAACACTTGAAACATGCTGTTGCCTTTGTGTATCGCTGTCATCCACCCCTTCATGCTCCAAAGCCCGCAGTCTGTTTTTCAGGTGGGGCACCGGAAAAACTATTGCCCGTGAAGCTGAGCAGAGCATCATGCGATGAGGTAGCCCTGTAGTGCAGCACTTTCTCAGGCCAGAAGCTTTATACTGGGTTTCAAAATACTTAAGACTGAGGCTTTCAGGCTCTGCTCTGTCTGAACTCTTCTTGACCAGCTTGCAGTTTTGTTTTATTATGTCTTGCTTCATTTAGATGTGGCAGCAAGTTCTCTAAGTGACTGAGTGTGCAAAATTAGTTTGTTTTACTTTTGTTTATCTTTGCTTTGCTTTGCTTGTATATTTTTGTAAAACCACAGTTCTACAAAAGTTATTCTATGCAGAATGAGCTATTTCTGATTACTACTATAATGCAGTGTAGGGGCAGACAGGTCTACTGCAACATCCATGGAGAAGCAGAGACAGGATAAGACATAGAGGAGAAGAGGAGGCACAGAGGGATGGTGAGAAATGTGGCACAGGGGGACAGTGGTGATCCTCACAGCTATAAACATCTATTCTTTCAATAAAATTGAAGAGAAGTTTAATAAAGTTCAATAAAAGTGGAGCTGGAAAAACCTGGTTTTAGGGGAAAGTGAGAAAAAGAAACAGTACCCAATATATGCAAAAGCACCCATATTGTAAATTCTAAAGAAACAGGGAGCTGCAGAGCAGTGCAGAAAGAGAAAAGGTATAAAAAACAGAGTTTAGAAAACTTAAAAAATTACTCCAAGTGGATCCTAGATCGAGAAAGCAAACCACCAACCTGAACATCACAACCGTCCTCATAAAGCACTCCAGAGGTTCCTCACTCACTGCAACCACCAGATTGAGACCATCCACCTCAGGGCATGGAGGAGCAGCCTGACACCAGGAAAAGGGGTAGAAATCAGGTGCGTGTGAAACAATTTTACCTGCACTGTTATTCTTTCTTTTTCCGTAATATTAGATCTAGACTAGCAGTGATTCCTGAATTTCTGATTGTTGAATTTCAACAGTATAAGGTGACCTTCTCCTTCACCTGCAGTCAAGGTTTTTAACATAAAATTTCTGGAATTAGTTAAATGTGGTGACACTAAAATGATAGAGAGGCCCTGGACAGGAAAGAGTCTACTGATCTCTGATCTTCTGTGGGTTTCCTCTGGCTTTCACAATTCCCATGACTGAGATGTGGTATGGGGTGACTTCTGGAGGTCAGATGAGGCATGGCTGGGAGCTGCCCAGCACAGCATGTTCCTGGGTGAGGGACTGCTATTTCGGCAGAGAGTGGCAAGCTTTCACCCACCATGAAGAAATTGCTGCCTTTCCCAGGAAAGGGAACAGGAATTTCCTCTGATCCCACTGAGGAAACAAGAATCCTGGGACAGATCAACTGGAACACACATTATTTGGGTTAAAATATTAAAGATCAGGCCAGAAAACACTATAGCCAAATTGATTTGAAAGAGCCAAACTGGATTAATGAGAAGGAGACTAGTAGAGGACGGTATGTGTATAATTTGTAACTTAACCCAGGCTGCAGTGATATGGAGACACCAGCTGTCATACCCTTCATGGATGCATAGAAAACATTTAACATGATTTAATAGGACTATTTGTATCAAATGATGTTGAAGTTTGTTTTTCGCAAGACCTTTGCTGATAGTGTTTTCTTTTTAGACCTTCCCCTGTCAAAGAGCTGCAAAACTCATCAGGATGCAATTTCTTCTCCATTTTCACTGGGAAATGAAAACCACTGTAGTTCTGTGAGGCTAAACATACTAGCAGGTATCAAAATTTTAACAATCTTTAATCAAGTCCTCTTTTTGGTTTTTGTTTTTGTTTTTTTCATCCCCGTAAATGAGGAAAGAGATATTTGCAGCTTCTGAGTTCAGGCACCTGGGAAACATCAATAGCAAAAAAGCAGAGGTTTGAGAGGCCTCAGAGACCTGTGTTCAATGCATTATCATGCAAACTGCATCACACAGAGCACTGACTACCAGTTCTGTAATCACAACCTTTATGAACTCCAGCAGCTGCAATGTGGTTGGAAAATCTAGTTTTTGGATGGACATAACTGGATGCCAGATCCAAATCAGCCTTACCACTTCAGTGGAATCAAATTTATGGGTACCATCCAGCTTTGGATCAATAGAAGCACAAAACTCTGGCAACTCTTCAGAGGAGCCAACATTTTCAAAGGCCATTGCTAATTTTTCAATGTCAGATTTTTAGTTTAATGATCAAACCTATTCCACCTGATTTACAAATACACAGAAATTCTTGTCTTTGCTCCAAATACCTTATTTTCTATGCATATGGATCCTATGCAGGCAAGGCCAATGCTAGAATTAATAAAAATAATCATGTTAACTTTTACTTTTCAGCATATGCTGATGCCATATTTCTGCAGCCAAGTTATCTATAACATGATGGATAATTTTGTCTGCTTCTAATTTTCAAGTAATACCAGGACAATTTTAGATTTAATCAGAAGAACCTGACATTGCTCTATGTTTTTTTCTTGGCATTGGTTTTGAAAGTGCCCCACTTTCAAAATCTTAATAGAGATTTCTTGTCTCTGTCAATATGAATTGGATTCACTCAAGAGACAGGCCAGTTTCCCATTACTCGCTGCAGAGCCTGGACCCTCCTGTGCTGCCAGCACAGCACCAGGGCTCCTCTCACAGTGTCCAACCTGGTGCCTTGGGCAGGGGCCACTGGACAGGAGAGAGGCTGCTGCTGGGAAAAATCTCTCCTGGAGCCTTTCTGGAAAGCAGTATAACTGTAGGACCTGCTTCACTGCCATATTGCCCTCCCAAAGCAACTGGTGTCAGGTAGAGTGGCTCTCCTGTGCTGGCAGACAGAGGAGTTGGGAGGATGCAGCATCCCATGGCACTGCCACAGTCCTTGCCTGAGTTGAATCATGTGCTGTCAAAGGAAAGAGCTGGGGAATGTTTTGCTGTGATACTTTCCCTTTTGCATCCTAGCAAGTCACAGAGCAGGGCAAGTTCATTATGTTTCATGTTTGTTGATCTAAGCAAGACAGAATGAACTAAGACTGATTTTATTTGGCTGGAAAGGACTGAAAAACAGCTAACATTACACAGCACTCATGTGAAGCAGGGACATTAGTACTGAAAGAATTATAGTGACTCAATGTGAACATTAATGAAGTGTTCATGAATAATACATATTTCATTATTACCTAGATATTGGCTGGCTGGAGCTCCAACCTTAGCCCATATTTCTCTGGCAGTATTTAACCTTGTCACTAATTTATGGAATTAATTGCACTAGCAATCGTAGCTGGAGGGACAGTACGTGTAGACTCTAAATATAATCCTTGTCCCATTCACTCATTGCTTCCTGTTTGCTCATATAAGGGACAGTAACAGATAAAATAAAGTTTGTGAAAGAAGTCCATAAAATGAAATCTACACTGTGTCTATGGCTTCTCCACACACCAGCCCAGGCTATGCAGTGTCCATAGAGCTTGTTAGAAGCGCTGGAGCTGTAAGTGCTGTATGAGCTGTGTGAAGCTGCAAGTGCCTACAGCAGGTACCCACTATTTCACATGCTGTTGACATGGCCAATGACTGCACTGTGTCAAATGAAGCAGACAGCAAATTCAGCCCATCTCCTTCTAACTGCGAGACTTAAGATTAGGATTCATGTAGAAAACATCCAGAACTAGCCAGAATTTTCAAAGCAATGGATGGAGGAGGCAGGTAACACTGTAACACATAGGCTTGTAAAGTGACACACTGGACTTCTTCCCTCCTTTCCCGTTGACTGCTCAGGTAGCCATATCCATTTCCAACACCCATGGACTTGGCAAGGTCTCTCCTGCACAGCTGCTTCTTACAGCCATGAAACTGTACCTCTAGCAAAGGCATTAGGAACAGCAAAGGCTGCAGGGCACAGCAATGCAAACGGGTTGCTCTGAATGAAGTGGAGGTGTGGATTTACAGTGTCAATGTAGCTGCTAGTGAAAACTTTTCAGAGGTAACCTCTTGTCTTGGAGTAAATTTCCCTTTATGGTTAAGGATCTTTTCACTTACCACAGGCTATGACCAGGATCTTGCTGTGAAAAACATGATGTGATGTACATGCACACAGTCACTTGTTTGTATAGCTGTGGCTTTAGAAATAAGGCTTGCAACCACAGTAGGACTTGAAAAGAGCCCTGCTGCTGCCCAAACAAGGCTTCCAAAGGGCTTTCAAATGCTGATTCATGTGGGATTTGTAACTTGTTTTGCCATATGAATCGCTGCAGCACCTGTTTCAGTCTGGGTCTGAAGCAGAGTTTATAGTTAAAAGCACCATGCAGCTGAAATAAAATAACAAAGCAGTTCCTCTGACAAAACCTGGCTGCAGTCCTAGGGTCTTTTCTCTTGCTTCCTCAGTCACACCCTTCCCTGAAATCTCCTGGGTTATGCAGCTAACCACATATCCAGGGCCTTTAATGGTTAGTCTGTACCAAGAAAATGATTTTCCAGACTAGAACATTCACAGTTTGATATCTAGATAAAGAGTGATGCATATTTGATTCATGAGCAATGCCTAACTGGTTTTCATGAATTGATCTATCAGGGAAATACTCATCCTTAAATTCCCAAGAGATGTCATGTGGCTGTCACCAGAAGGCCATGCCAAAGGTGCACTCACATGTCTCTTCTCTGCCGTATCCCAAACTGCTGAGGGCCTTCAGAGGGTGAAACATCTGCAGCCTTTCTGCTGCACATGGGTACACACATAGGTGACAGCTGCTGGCTTTCTTCCAGCCATCATGAGCACACAGAGAGGCAGCCAGCAAGGACCTGCGCACAGGCAGGCACAGCCACTCCTCCTGTGCCAAGCAACACTGTGCAGGACTGTGCTTTAATTTGGGATTAGGATAGGGCTAAGCAGAAGGGACATTTTCTGCAGAATGTACCTATTTTGATCAGCATATTTTAAAAGTAAAGAAATGTGTGGAAATACGTATTTTCAGGAACCCAACTTAAAAAAAGAAATTAAATTAATTTTAATAAGAAAACCTCAAAGTCTGCAAGTAAATATTCCCCAAATTTCTTGAAGTTTCCCTCAAATTAAAACTCCTGTCCAAGCCAGGCCCTTTCACAAAAACAGAAGCAATAACAAAGCTAGATCATTAACATTGTGCAGAAGCCAAATTTCAGCTGATTGTGTTCAAAATGTTCATACTTTCACTTTTTCTTTTTTACCAGCAGAAATAAACCATGTAACTTAGGGAAAAAGATGGTACAACATGGAAGAACTTCAGTAGTTCCCAGTGCTCAGCGATCATTCTTTAACAAGCTAGGTGTCTGGTTTTATCATCAACCCAGATACCACCCCATCTTGCAGTCCACCCTGAAGTACACAAGAGTGCTTATGTGCTGCACTAGCTCTACAAGACCAGCGTCCACTTCAAGTGATGAAAATCCACAGGAACAGGTGACTCTAGGCCACTAAGTGAAATTTATTGTTTTAATATTCCTTTCTCGCATTTCTCCATCAAGGGATCTCCCATCACTAAATCAACATGACTCAGACTGCTGCAGGAAGACAGAAAACAGGAAAAGTGCAGGCTGCCAAAAATAAAAATGGAGGCAAAGAAGTCCTCTGCAATAATGAGTTTTACTACAGCAACAAGATGACTAAAGTGAGCTACTCTGTGAGGCCAATGGAAAAAGCAGGTAGCAAGAAAAGCTTGTTATTGGTGTCAATATTACAAGAATTGGTGAAAACCATCCTGATCTCCACATTAAAGATGGAAATCTGAAGTTCTGCACGTAACAAAATCTGAGGCAATCTGATTCCTCCACCACAGTACCTTCATCATCATAGTGGTCACAGAGGAGGGCATCAGGATTTGATGGTGAGCACTTCCTTTGTGCTTTGCCTCCTTCTCTGTTTCCAAGGCCTGAAGGATAAGAGCATCACCTATCACAGTATCTGCTGGCAACGTCTCATTGCTAGAGAAGAGAAAACTGGGCTCGGCAACACCGTCTTACGGACCAATTGTACTTCCGAAGGGGGAAGACAGAAATAGCACCTTTGGTGTTCGCACATCACTTTTCATGTGGGAGCTATTAGATCTGCCCTTCCCTGTAACTGGCCCATCCAGCTCCTACAGGATACCTGGAAGTGCTTTATTCCTAATAATGCTGAAGAAGAGTAAAGTCTGATGATATACAGCGCACCAAAACAGAGTAAAAATATGATCCAGAGTGTTTACAATCTAATTAAAGAATTTAATTCTTTATATATACTGTAAAACTGAAAATCCAGGGTAGGTCCATTTGAAAACAAAGGAAACCAGATAAATGTGAGCTATTTCACACTGGGCTATGGGTATATTTGTCTGGAAGACTGAACAAATAAATTAGTGGTTTCTTTTCTGATAATGTAAATACTCTCAAGAACACTGGAGATCCCAGCAAAGTCATCTGGACAGGGCTATAATGCAGTGCAGATGTGAAAATGCTTGGAGGAAAGGAGAGCACGTCCAAGCCTTTCCCAAGACTCTCCTAACACCCTTATGACAGTGATCTGTCTCAGTGTTGTTGTTGGCATGGTTTGCTCAGCAGCCATCACATCCCAGCTTCATAATTGAAGCTACAGGCCCAATTCATTAAAAGAAGATTTACTGGTGTTAGAAGGGTTTTGTCATAGATCTTGTTTTCATAAATGGGGCTCTATAGTGCATTATGCATGTGATTTACAGAGGAAAGAAAAAACTGACTTATGGGGAGAAATGCATGTGAGCAAAGTTTTTGGAGTGAGAATACTTCAGCATGGAAATGAGACACAGATCTGGAGGAGAAGAAATTCAATCTCCTCCTATCTACTGACATTCCAGGAGATGTCTCAGCAAGACACAGCCACACTAGGGCTGTTGTGGTCCTCTGTACACCACTCTGCTCCTGCTACTGTCCTGTGTTCTCCAGCAGCTTCAGAGAAGGTGGCAAGGAACTGCTACCACCACTCACAGCCTCTTAAGTGTAGCCTCTCCTGTCTGGGAGAACTG
Organism: Neodrepanis coruscans; assembly: GCA_013400695.1. Lineage (NCBI taxonomy): Eukaryota > Metazoa > Chordata > Aves > Passeriformes > Philepittidae > Neodrepanis > Neodrepanis coruscans. The sequence goes on along the minus strand of VYZS01028964.1, from coordinate 31,772 downwards.
CTCAGCTGAGATCCTGTAGATGCCTTCCAGCCAGACTTGCAAGTACAGCCCAGCATGCTTAGAAGGGGGAGACGCAGCCACAGTTTAAGAGATGTGCTAGACTTCTGGGTATGGCATAATAAATAAGCAGAGACCTTGTCAGTGCGACCAGTGGAGTCTTGGCCATGTTGTGTCTCATCTGAAAATGAGTGTCATGCTTCTCAATTGCCCCCCTCCTTTCATTGAGTACAAAGGCAGTCAGGGTGCCTCTATGTGTCCTGATTTAAACCTATTCGCAACCTTCAAATCTCAGTTGCCCATGAGGCAGAATACAAATAATATGGCTCTATACAGTGCTGGCAGAAGCAACACAATGACTGAATCCAGATAGGAAAATCCTGAGGACAAAATCCTGAGGATCAAAACTCTTCTAGTTCCCTTCCCTTTTCTCCCTTTAAAGAGTTTATGCTTACTAGCCTTTATGTCTTAAGTACAAAACAATTGAGTAAAACATCCTATTCCTTTATTAAGCCCTTAAGATTTTTGCTATTAAAAGAACAGCTAAATTATTTTATTAAAAAAATGTTGGAAACTTCTAATTTTTATGAGATTTTTCTCTCAAAGTTCATAAAAGGCTATATTGTAGTTAACAAAGCCAATGAGTAACATAAAGCCTTGTATGAGATCTTTTGGAGCTGCTCAACATCCACAACAGCCAGGAGTTAATAGACCCACAGAAGTGAACTAGGGAAATTGCTGTATGCTTTGATTATGATGTTATGTTATAAGCATTTTGCTCTTGCAGTATGTGATATGCTGCCGTGACCTACAAGTGACACACAGCTCTTCCAGAGGGTGTCCTATACACAACCAAGTAATTTCCCTGGCCAGATTTTGTGCACACAAACCATTTTCTGGAAACATTCATTCACATCTTCACAAGTGATCCACTTAGGGATATTGTATAGGCCAAGAAAGTGTATTGGCTTTTTAATAAAAAGAAAGTGTGAAGTGAAGCATTTACTGCCTTTAATTTAAGTTGCTCATACTTGTTCAGCAATCAGGAGCTAGTTTCCAGAGGCCCTGCAGGTGTCCAAGTGCACATGGAATTTGACAGCATCTCTTGTTTGTGCCAAGCAGCAGATTTTTAAGCAACATTTGGAAACATTCACAGAAAAGGAAAATTCTGGACTTGTACAACAGGAGTGATCTTGTACAAGACCTGAAGCTAAGTTTTACTTGCCCAATGGGAGAGCAAAGTGTAAATGCATAATTATCAGTCATGAATTCATTCAACTCACTCAGTGTTCAAATAGTGCATATTAGATATAGGCTGCTCTCAAAATGCTTTTGACTGGGGAGCTATCCACTGAGTAGTTTTGACTAAGCAAAAATGTTGTCAATAGTCATAACCTGCTTGTGGCCAATTCACAAAAGAAAAAAACCCAAAAAACATCCAAATACAAGACTTTCTGCAAGAAGTTTGTTCTGTTCTAGTCACAACAAAGTATATCTAGTCAAGCCCTACTAGCTAGCCATCAGCAATAGGACACCAGGAAAATCAGCCTTGATGCTTTAAATCCATGTTTTTCATCTGCTAAACAAGAACTATGTAGTAGAGTGAAAGATCCTGAATTTCAAATGAAGGCTGGCTTATAACAAGCAGTGAATTTGGGCAAACTCCACAGTAGTTATTCCAGGGATTCACAGATGATGACTGCAAATTGTAGTTTTGTTTAAACCGTATTTCACAACCCAGTTTCAGGGCTGGACTTTCTCCATGTTGGAACAGTAAAGTTAGAAAGAGATTAAGAAGTTTGCCTGATAATTGGCATTCCAGCCTGTCAGAGTCATATTATGGCAGACACAATTTCTATTAGATGAGCAATCCAAAGATTGCCAAGATGAGAATTCAAAAGCTAGGCAATACCAGAAATAAGGTCATTATGCTTTATTTTAGCACTCTGAATGACACAGTCATATTATCCTTCTGTGGCAGTCATCAGTGTCTGTCCTCCACAGAAAGCTACTATTTTCAAGACAGTCTGTATGATTAGCATTTCCATGAGTACTCACCAGTATATATCATGACACCCAGAGCTCACCAGAAAATTGACTGTTCAGTGTGAAGTGTGTCTCTCTTTTCAGGATTTTTAAGCATGGCACCTCCTCTGCCCAAAGCACAGCTACCGCTGGCTTTCAGTGGCACCACCCACCTCTTCAAAGACTGCTTGAATGAAGTGCCCTGGGGACACCCTGGGGACAGAGAGGAAAGGATAGTCCAACTTTCAGGGGCTATACTTTCCTTCCTATCTCCATCCTTCCTTGTTGCAATATGTGCTTCCCTTCCATTTGGGCTCAGAGGGGATGGACTCTGTGAAGTTCTAAAATCAGTCTAAATGTGCCTTGAAAACTGCTCTGGTCTTTCAAAGGCTGTTCTTTTACTTCATGCTCTGCACTGTAGTCAGTTTTTTTAATCACATTGTGAGCCCTTTCCAGAGAGTGGAAGGACTGTCACCCATATCATGCACCATCTCCCCCACCCCCCAAAAAAGAGCAGTCAAGAAATTCAGGACATGAGAAAAAAACCATTTTCATTCTTAACTTGGATCTTGAAAATAGTTTAAGCTGGATAACTGTTACGGAAAATCTTCCATCAAAATATTTTTAAAAGTTTGGCAAAATCACAAAAAAGGAAGACTTTGGTCTTATGAGAGGGAAAATTGTTCAACTCGAATAATGGGTAGACTCGAATAATGGATATCTCTCCAAAATAGCGCTTGATGTAAGATGTAAAAGTGTTTCTCCACATAAGATTCAAAGCTAATAAGCTAAGGACTAATGCTTTATAAAGACTTAGAAGGACTGCAGAGAATCCTTTACTACTTCCTGTAGACATTCACTGAGATTAGACTGACACCAAGAGTTCTACTGAACCAAATCCACAGCCAAAAAGTGATAGCGTCTCATGGTTAATGTGAGTGGCAGTGTCTCCACATTGAATCACTACATTTCTGCTCTACACTGGCAAGATGTAGGACTAGTTTATGAACTATAACTGATAACTTTTTGAATCAAAGTGACAACAATTATTCATAAAAATCATGTCCTGTTTTACTACAGATGGCTTCTTCAAACTGGTGTTAGAAGATTTGCAGAAAGTCCTGTTTAGAAGAGAGAGGAAAAGCATTACTTTAATACTGTCTGTGTGAGCTTTGCCTCTATTTACCTGTTTTTCTGAGGGTTAAATGCGGGAGCAAAAATGTTCTGATTTAGATATCTAATTTTAGATAGATATGGCTGGATATTTATCATGCCAAATTCTGTTTCAGGTTATTGGCTTTATGTTCATCTCTGTTCTTTAGGATTTAATTTTCATTCATACGTGTTTTCCCTAAAGCTTTTGCGCTGCAGGAAAGAAGAGCCCCCTAAAGTTGGTTTCTATAGATGTTTGAAACTGACCTGCACTTTAAAAGACATACACAGCTGCAGTGAAGGGCACTAGGCTTTTGATCTCAAAAAAAGAAGAACCTGAGTTTAAACAACGTTCATTTTATGCAAATAAATCTGTGCAGAGAAGCAGTGTAAGAGAAATCTGTGCCCTTTAGAGACCTAGGAAAGCAGCTGGCTTGGCTCTGCAGGAAGCAGCCTGCAGGTGCTGGGAACTGGCCAGAGGTTGAGATTCTCAGCTGCCAGACTCAGACCTGGCCTTTGCCACAGCGGGAGCAGGAGGACGTGCCTGAGGAAGCAGTCATTGTCCCTGGAGAGGTCTTCACCCCCTCCTGGCTCCAAGTGTTTGAAGGGGGCTGCTTGAAGGGGGCTGCTTGGCTCTTTCCATCTATCACGTGCAGATTTCTATCAGGCTGGATGTCATGTTTGTCTTTTTCTTGTAAAATAAAACTTAATTTGAGAAATGTTTGTTTGGAGGTGGTGGCTGGCAGGCATTTCCCTCTAGTGCAATCTGTGCTCTGACTTTGTTCAGCTCTGCAAAAAGTCAGATAAGTTCTTCTGGAGACCTGCAGAGGAGAGACTAATCTATTACTCATTTGAAACACGAGGAGCTTCTATTTGCAGGATTTGCAACCTTTTCTGTTTTTGTCTTACTTTTTTTGGTCCTGCTGTCATGGCTACGGATTTTTGCTCTTCAATATCTTTCATATGAATATCCTGCTTTATCATAGGCAGTATTGGAAGGTGAGGAGAGCAGAGGAGACAAAAGAAGTGCACTCACTGCGTGTTTCTTCCCACCCAGGCAAATTTGAAGTGCTCAGCTTTCATCTGCCTAGTCCCTCATACCGAAGGGATCAGTATAGGTATAAAATGTTACACTGTGCTCTGTGACTTGTAAAGGGCTAGCAATTCCAAGGACTGTGTAACAAGTCAAGATTGACACAGTGCAGATAATGTCATGGCACTGCCTGTCTTTTGTGTCACTGCAGAGGAGGAGGTGGACAAAGGCACCTGCTCATCTCTCAAGAAAGAGAAATGGTGTAAAGAGATGGAAAAACAAACATTAAAAAAAAAGTTTAGAAACAATAGAGAACACAGTTCAGATCTCAAAATGCTTCACCACTTCATAAGATGGAAAGTATACAAAACCCATTGCCATGTTCACCAAACCTGTTCACATCAGAATCAAGCATGAAAAATTACCTCCATGCTACTTCACTCTCTAAACAGTCCTCTTTTTTTCTCTCAGCTTATCTTGTGGCATGTTTCAATATGAATGTCATTCTCTTCACAGCAGAGGTTCACTGAGTTTTAAGATTAGAGAAAATTGAAGGTAGACTTGGAACTCAGATGATTCTCATCTGAAAAAAAAAAAAGCTTAATCTGGCAACATCTCTTTCAAACTTTGAGAAAAATGTTTAAGTGATCGGTGAGGTTAATGAGTATCTGAACAATTAGTTGTTTGATTCATGGATGTTCCCAGTCATCCTGGGACTCAGATACCCGTGAAAGAAATGCCAAGACACAGCTTTCCTTCTCAAGCACTGAGTTAAAATGCCTAATCCCTTCCCAGCTATTCTTTAGCCATCTCAACCTATTCAACAATGAAAACCAAAGCCAACCTCCATAGACTTTTTCCCCTCAAGCTATTTTCCATACAAATGTAAAATGTCAAATTTGTGTGTGCTGGATCTGAAACCACAGGACTGGGATGGGACAATTCAGTTGCGGTATCAAAGTCAAATGGGATTATGAATTACATGTTTGAGACTGGGATATAGGATGGTTGTCGGCATGAAAAGAGCTGTGGAGCTCTGGCTGCTAGGGTTTGGCAAGTGAGAAGAAACTGTGGTTAATGCAATTTTCAAAACAGTATCTTATTGCGCTGCTTCCATGAGAACCGTCACTGGAATAAAACCCAGATCTTTTGAAGTATTCATTAAATATAAAAGATTCTCATTTGCCAGAAGTGTCCAGTAGACTGGAGTATCTAAATGTGCCAGGCAGAGCAGAGAGTGTGGCTGCCATGTGTTGGCTTTTTTTTTTATTTTTTTAGATTTTTGGGGTATTTCTCAGATTTTCCTTCAAAAAGCATCCTATTATGTAAAAAAAAAAAAAAAAATTCAGACTGATTGATAAGACTAGAAAGTGTGTCTGCATAAGGTATTAGACAGTGTAAACTGATTACTGATTACTGGCATCTCAGTTTAAAAAGACGAAGGAATTAAAAACAGGGTTTTGGCTGGAGTGCAAGGTGTAAATTTGAACAAGCCAGGCATGACATCAAGGACAGGGAGGGATGGTATTGGGTGGAAAGGATACTCTGAAGGGGTTTACTGAAGAGTCAAACATTGGTGCTGTTGTTTCAGCCAAGGTGAGACTAGAGGTGTTATGTTCAGAACCAAGAGCACACATCAGTGAAGCAGACACAGATGTTTTCAAAGCTCAGTGGTAGCCAGTGAATGTGGTGACACTACTGAGTAATTTCACACATTTTGTGATCACCTCCTAACCCTGGGAAATCTTCTTATAGCGTAGTTTGGAGTCCCCCTGCCTTTATGGAAGCTGCTAAAGCAGAACCCATGTCTCAGGGATTCTGGAGGGACAAACTGGTTGATGGTAGCAGATGGATTGCCCACCTAGAAGAGCAACAGTAGGCCAGGTACTGTAATGGGTGCCTCTGCAGGCCTGATGGGCGCTGCTGAGGTCTGGTACAGGATCCCAGGTAGGCCTATCCCAAGGAGAGTCACAGTGGAAGTGTTTTCAGGACAGACATGTATTGATACATGCCTCACAGATAAATCCAAGGAAGCGTGAACTCTAGCAAAAGATTTTTTTCTATTTCCAGGTCTGCCAAACGATGCCTCTAACAGCATGTCATAGCACCAGCTAGAGCAATAAGCCACCACTCCTCGTACACCCAGCTTCCCTACCCTGATCTCCCACCAGCTATTCCTTCCACTTGTCCAAGCTCCAGTTTAACAGGACTTGGAGCTCAGCAGCTGCCACCTATCCCGGCGGCCTCCCACCGCAGTCCGTCTCTGAATGCTCCCGCTAGATCCCACTGGCCTGGCACAGCCTGTTTGCATCCCAGCCGGTCCCTCGCCCGTGGCGGGCGGTGTCGCCCGGCCCGGCCCGCAGGTGGCGCTGGTGCCGCGGCCGGGCCGGGCCCCTTCTGCCTTGTGCGACCACGGCGGTGAAAACACAGCAAGAGCGAAGGAATTTTTCGCTGGCGGACATCCTTCTGCACAAAGACAAACAAGCAACCAAGCAGCCAACCAACCAGCCGCGGTGTCAGGCCCGAAGGCAGCCTTCCCGCAGAGGAGCGACCTGTGGCCGCTCGGGCGCGGCGCTGGCACCGAGCGGGTGTGGGAACACGCGTGGATCGTGGCTTTTTTATGATTATGTTCTGAGGGCCGGGGCACATCTGAGGAGGGTCGGGGCAGCGGGGCAGCCCCATGGTGAAAGTGACCCGATGTTAGGACAGACACACTTCGTGGCCCATAATTTTGGTAACACCTCCATCCTGCAGGAAGTTTTGCCGCTGCCTTGCCAGAGGTTTCTACCTCAGTCCCCAGTCAGACTTGGCTGCCAGAGCGACAGTGGTTCGGAGCGGCTGGCAAAGGGGACACTCCAGCCAACAACCACACTCCGGTGAGGTTTGAGGTTGACAGGAGATCAGAGGTCAGCAGCAGCCATTTCAAATCAGCAGCTTGGGTTTTTTCTTGCCCTGCCTGCGCATAATTGAGATTTTGTTTCCCTTCTCAGCTCGATCTCTTTGCTTCACTGCTACACAGCTATTTTGAACTCCTTCAGTTATTTGTACAGTTCAAGTGTACCGACACTGCCTGAAAAATCCTCAGGGCAGAGTTTTAGGAAACTGGTCAGAAATCTTAGAAACTGAGTCATTGGGGACGGGTTGAACTTTTCTTTTTTCTTCCAGCTGCCTGCTGTGTGTTTGTCAGATAGGGATTGAACTGAGAAAGGGTCTTGGAGTTCAAACGCCTTCCCTGCTGCAGCGAGGTGGAGCATGGCACAGGATGCAGCTTATCATAGATAACAGCTGTGTGTATCAGGGGTCTCCACTTCCCTCTCCCATGCTGCTTGCTCGGCTCCCTGCCTCTCCCACGCACACTGAGTGGAGGGAGGCTGGAGCAGGGTACGGTTTTCGGACCCATTAACAGCTCTTCAGCCAGCTAAAGTTAGTGTCACAGTGCACATCCTGCTGATTCAGCAGCAGAGGGCAGTTCCTATCTCACGGGGGAAGGAGAATAAAAAAGAAATAAATCCGTTTTGCCGTAGAAGCCATGAGTTACACCTTTCAACCCTGTCTGGGTGAAAAGTGGACCTATATCACAAAAGCGTACTGTTTCACTCACATAGCGAAGGCAGTGTAATTTCTAAAATGTCAACAAAACTGTACAGATATAAATGCAGTCCCACCATTTACCAACCACTGAACTTGAGCTGGAATAGACACTCCACTCCTGTAGGGCTGCATGCATGCCAGGCTTCGGGGGTTTGAAAGGTTGAGGTTGGGGAGAATATTCAGGTTTGTAGATCAAACCCATGAAAAATAACTCCTGGAGTGGGCGGAAAAGGAGGTCTTAAAAGGCAATTTCAGAAGGTTTGAAATTAATCCACAATTTTTTTCATTATTCTGACTTCTCAAATACTCTTTCTAAATGTTATCAAAAACATTATACGAGGATTATGAAAATACCAATGCCATAGTCAATAATATTTTGATAATTAAAATGCAATAAAAAGTAAAATGTTCTCAATAAACATTACCTTATTGCAAGAGTTGACAACACCCATGAATTCTGTTTTTAGCTTCTCAGGGGGAATAAAGGATGATTTTTACATAAGGAATGTTTCTGTTTAAAATCTGTCCCAGGAACTTGGTGGCCTCTGTTTGACTGTCCTGACTCAATTCCCTACAGTGACTGTGACTCTTGAGGGCAGGGGAAAAGGCCCTGTATTTTTGGCATGGTGCTGATTTCCTTCAGGGGACCTTTGGCTGAAGTGACAGAATTGTATGAGAGCTATGTAGGGTAAATAAGGATGTTGCAGGAGCATGGAGGTATGTCTGCACTGAGAGGAAGAAGGAGCTAAAAAGCAATGGAGAAGTTAAAAAATATTTTGTGGATACTTTTCAGCCTCAGACACTCAAGAGGAGGCTGAGGAGGGAAGGAAAAGCAGCATATCATGAACTGAAGAGAGAAGTGACATTTTGCAGCAGCTGAAGATCTCCACAGCGTTTGTACTCTTTCACGTGGTGTTATCAGAGCTCTTTGCAAGAGTTTATTATCATGTTCTCCCAGACAGCAAGCAGACAGCCATCCTGTGACCCACATCCTGAGTTTTACAGCCCTCCTTGTCCTGTGCCATCTGGGGTATTTATAGTGTGACCCACCACTGGGAGAGCAGAGGACTTCCTTTATTCTCTAAACATTATGCTACAATAATAATGAGAAACTGGGACAAATGACAAGCTTTCCTCCCCACAAAATGTCATAACCCTGCCATTTCAAATGATGTGAGCTGGCTGGGTCACCACGCTCTTTGCTCAGTAGGTTTCAGGTTACTGGCTGTTGTTGCTACTATGGTGAAACCCAGGCTAAAGGCTGTACCTGGGGCAGTACATGGAATGAAATTCTAAATACTTTGCAGACTAAATGGAGTAGAGAAAGGGTGAGAGGAGAAGCTGAAGCTCCCTGGTTAAAAGGAAACATCTCTCCACCCAGCCCTTCCAAGGATTGGCTATTAAATCAGTAACAAAGCAAGTTACAGCTAGCCTGTAAGTATACTGCTACAGAGCAGCAGTATAGCACCTCAGATTTTATGGGGTTTGTCTTTTTTTCTTTTTTTGTGTGTTTTTCCCCCCAAACATTTGACAGAACCTCAATTATTATTATAATAAGTGATCTTCTTTTAAGGGGTGAAAGGAGGGAGTTGGTTTCCTTCCTTTCTGCATCATCTCCTGAAGTATCACACTTCTGCAGGCTAGCATTGGTATCTCTCTGCATAAATGATGCAAAGGGATTCCTCAAAGGGCTGTTTTTCTTTCCCAGAGAAAGGGAAGATCCAGAGCAGAACACAGAGAAAGATAATCCAGGTTTAATTGAACCTGGTAACATACCATTGTTACCCAGAAAGGTCAAACAAAGGGGCTATGAGAGGTCAGTGGAAGAGATAAAGAAGATGAGGTGTGTGTAGAGTAAGATAAGAGCTGAGAGTCTTATGTGATTAGCCAAGGGTCAGGCATGTGTGGGCTAGTGTGACAAAGGGTGAGTTGGTGACTCTTCAACTGGCGCAGGAGAGGGGGTAAACTGAAGCTCTGAAGTTGGGAGGGTTTTTGTTTGACTTAGCAAGAAACCTTCTGAGTGAGAGCTGAGCAGCATCTACTCACCCTTAGTCACCAATACACTTTCCCACTGACTTGCTTTGCAGGCCAGGGTGGGACAATACCTACAGATTTGTCTGAAGGATGCACAGACCATGCTGGCTGGCCCCCTGTCCCTGTCTGGTGGCAGGAAGCAGAACATCTGCCCACCTGAAACATACCATGAAAGTGCTGGCAGGGTTAAATCCAGGAGCAAAAGCAAGAGATGGCTCCTTGCTGGTGTAGGGCAGCATCAGCCTTGATACAGCTTCCCACCTCTTTACAGAGGGAGTGGGTGCACGTGGCTTGGAGCAAGTGCAGAATGCCTTCACCTTTCCTAGGGGGCTGTGTGCAGGGTTCTCCAACATATGGTTAGCCCTTCACTTTGAAACATCAGGTCTCAGAGTAACAAGACAGTTCGGATCCTGAGGACTTCTGCATTTTGTAGCTGAGAGCAAATGGGCCCATTCTGTTATGTGCATGACTACTTCTGGAAAAAATAATGAACAATATGTTTGAATTGATGCAGGCATCAAAACTAAGGTAAAGGGTAGAAACAAAAAAACCCCCATTCATCAGCAATGGAAAAGGACCGAATACCTGCCTTCTCCTATCAGCAGGAGAAAAAAAAAGGGAGGAAAATTGGTTTCTATACTCAAATTGGGTGAAAGATGACATTATGCTGGACTAAATATTTTTATACTTTAAGCAGGTGGGGAAGGAGAGTTTATAGTGAGATAAAGTTCGCTGGACAATGAAAATAAAACAAGAGTAAAACACACACAATGATTTCCATCTTCAGCCTCCCCAGATCTGTTGGGTCTGTTGTTCCACAGGTTTGGTAACAGGTGAGAAATATCAGGATGAATCCATTGCTTCTACACAGCAAAACGTGAACATGACAGTAAGGTCTAACCTTCTTGTGAGCTCATAACAAAAGAGAGAGCTGCACATTCTAGCCATGAGCAGCCTGCAGTTTTGCTTGGGAAAGAAGAAAAAAAAAGATAATTTTTTTATATTAACTTGATAACTTAGCTCTCTTGAAGTCCTATCAGTACAGATACAGAGCATGCCATTCTTTACTGCAACATAGCCAAAGTCAACTATCCCAGTGCCATATCAACTTCTGTAAAGGAAAGGGAAAACACTTACATGGAATAGAAAATGCTCTGACATTGTAGGTTTGTCCAGTATAAATGGCTGGCTGCCAGGCAGTAAAGAAGGATACAACTCTGGTACAGAGCCAGAACATACCCTATAGGTAGTAAACAAACAGAACACAACTTGGAAATCAGTGACCTACAGTCCGTGCTGATCTGAGAAAGTGCGGACATGGAAAACAATTCCTTAAAATAAACACAATTTCTGTACCTGATGCTGTAACAGGCCAGTCATGATGCCAGGTTTGGAAGTAGCAGTCCCCTGGAGAATACTGTAGCCTTTTAACTTTTCACCAATACATTTATCTTTCTTGAAGGCAATGCAAACATCAGAGCACATGCTCAATTTTGCCCCATGATAACAACATCAAAAACATCTCAGAGGAGTGTACCCATGCAAAACCTTTATTTGGAGAATGTCTTCTCTTGAAAGCAGCACCCCCCTGGTTTATATGTAAGTACCCAGAAACAGTATTTGCATAGTGCAGAAAAAAATTATAAAGACAATTCTGAAAAAATTAATCTTCTCATATATAAATAGTATTGTAATTGTTTACCCTCTAATTCCTCTATTTTTATCCTGCTAAGTCTGCCTGTAGGTTAGAGAAGAAAACCAAGGCAATGACATAGTATTAGTTTTGGAGATAGGCCACAGTATCTTGAAAGTCAGTGTGGAGAATTATCTGTACTGTATAAGGACAGACACATGGATACTGATACATTGTCTAGAACATATATCTCCTTGTTTTCCTCCCAGGTCAGGAATGGCTTTCAGAATGGTTCTGATTATTTTCTCTGCTGGTCCAGATCTCCAAAGAAGGCTGAATTTGCGGATGTTAAGGGTAGAAAGTTTCTCCTTCGTTTTATAATCTGTATGTTATTGCGGTTTCTCTTGGCTGGGAAATTTCATTTTTATTTCTAATCTCAGCCATGTGTCGGTCAGTTTTGACTTAAGTTCCCTTCACCCTCTCCCTGCTGTGCAGCTCTGCAAGCCATATTACAAACATATTTTTCAGCATGGGTGGGAGGTAGCATTGTGGTTTTGGGCTTTGCTATTGATATCAGGCTTTTCCTTTTCCTTTCTTTGAAATATTTTTTTCTTTAAAAATAGAATTGATGGTAAACAGGTTTCATTTAGTCCACAGGGGAGGTGGAGTGAACATTTCATGCAAGTTTGAATAAGAAATTGCAATTTCTCAGCTTCTGTAATGAATGAGTCATTGCCTCATGAAACCTTCAGCTTGATCCTGTATTTGGATTCTATAGAAGAATATAAATTTAAATTTTATAGACTCCACTTGTAATTAAATCTCACTCCAGTGAATTAGGGCTGCAGCACTGAGACTTATTGCCAGTGGAGGGACATTGGGGGATTTTTTGATCCTCAACTGAGAAAATACCAATGTCTTCCAAAAGGACAGCTTTACAGAAAAATGTTCAAAAGTCTGACAAGCTGTCAGTCCTCTCCATTCCTTTTACCAATGTTTTGTCTATCTTCTTTGAACTGCCAAGTAAAGATTCACTTCTCACATACACTTGCCTCTATCAGATTTTGAATCTGGACAAAGGGGCCCACTTAGCAGTTGCAGGAACTTTTACCATTTAAAATGCAAGAATATTTCATTTTTTCTCCCAATCACTCCACTGTTTTTTCCTTTGAAAAGAGGCAGTAAAGAAGATACCAACATTCTAACCCAAAAAGAAAGTCGAGCACTATAAACCTAACAGTTAGATGGCTGTCCGTGTGGCAAAGGCAGCAGAATGTTGATGGTAGGTATTTATATTGATATATTGTATTAAACAGAAACATTTTACTAAATTTCAATATTTATCTGTAAATAAGCTTGATGGGACTTGTTATTTTCTAAGGGCAACAGATTCATTCTTGTCTTTACCACTTCAAGCATATGCCATCCTTCCTGTTTTTCCAGTCATTGGCTGTTTCAGTACATAGACTAGCTCCTAACATCAGGAGCTGATGAGTCAAGGAAATTTGATGGAAGTTTGATACATAATACTGTTGTTTGCAATAAAGACAAACCTGTGGTATGAATTACAACATCCCTTCTTATGCCTGGAGTTAATAGCTGACAAGGGATGCTTGGTCAGGTGTATGGTATCACTGGGCACTTTCATCACGAGAGATCTTGAACCATTCAGAAGCACTTCCCTCCTTTGCCTTCCTGTCCCCCCCGCCTCCTATAGCTGTGGTGGCGGTGAGATTCGAAACACTGAAGAGCTGTACTCAGACTGCACATTGTCTAGTTCCACAAGCCTCTAGCAATGAGGTTGGGGTGGGTCCGCAAACAGAGGCTCTTCAGGGAAACCACCTTCCCGCTGGCTCTCAGGAACCGCGGGAGGGAGCACGCTCCCCATCCCATATGTACCACCCCGGGCACAGCCCGCCCTCTCCCTCTCCCTCTGGTATTCCCTGTTCTGCCCTCTGTGCGGGGCTCGGGTCGTTCAGCATTCCCGGAGTTCGCGGGTGACTCCTCTTCCTCAAATAGAAGATAGGACCCTCGAACTCTGTGTTCGTTGTCTATCTCCCTGCCACCAGCTCCTTAGGGTGATTGTCCCTTTTGGATTCCAACGGGGTAAAGGGAATGAGACGGCAGGTCCTCTTTAGCTATCCAGCTCCAGAGGAGTCTGTCCATTAATTTTTTTTTTTTTTTTTTTTTTTTAATGTATAAGCCAGACAGGTTTGGGTTTTTTTTTTTTTTGTTTTTTTTTCTTCTGCATGAATTTCTGGGAATGCTTGTGAAACCAGTATTCCACAGCTGCTGCAGCACAGCAGCAGCACGAGATGGATAAAAACATAGTTTCTGAGGTCTAAGTCTTCTCTTCGTTCCAAGAATAAAGTTCCTCATTTTTCGCTGCTGCATTGTAGGAAGCACTGGAAGCAGCCTGCTGCCTCCTCCACCTCCGCACCCACTCAACCCTGAGCTCCTGCTCTTGCCGTTACAAGTGACAGCTGTTGCCAAGACAGTTTTGTGCACTCATTGAGACAGGCACTGGAAGTCATCCTTGACCGTTTTTTTAACCACATCTGGAATAAAAGGGGCTTTCTGTTCACTGCTGTTTGCAAACTGGCAAAAGGTTTCTGGAAAGGTGGTTCAGCTATGGTACCATCCAGCCCACTCTAATAGCTGACATCTACCCATGGAATAGGCACTGCAGAAACACTGATGCACAGCCATTCAGAAAATTGTACCCCCGTACTTCTCAGTTGCCTGTATCATACTATCAAATTAAACTACCAGTGTTATCAGAGTAATTCACTATTTTTAAAGCAGCATTAACTCTATTCCTTCATCCACTGGTAAGTCACATAGCACTGCAAAACACAGCTTACCCACTTCTTAGGTTTTAATTCCTTATTCTTGGCAAATAAAACCTTCCCTGCAATATTCTTTCCTTTCTTTCCTTTTTTTTTCCCTAAGATCTTGGCTGTTTATGTGCATTGGAAAAGTAATTACTTGACATGACTGACGAAACAGGTATGTTGCAGAATCAATTAACTCACTCCCATCAGAAGAAAATAAAATGCACAGCAAACTTTTGTTCCACAGGGACATGAGCAGAAGGTAGCAGGACTGGCTATATGGGAGAATTTACAATTCTTCAGAAATCAAGGATAAATTAAAACTCAATAATTTCTAGGCATCTCAGCTTTCCTGAAAAGTGGGATGATGAGAGTTGAAGTAGTTCTTTCAAAACTGGGTTTTATGGGCAAGATTCAGGTGGGGGGTATTGGTAGGAGGAGTGTGCAAAACATGTTTTGTAGCTATTTACAAGCCCCCCAGATGTCCTAGATAGTGATGAAGAAAGGTGAATATAATAAGAGTGGTAGGAACAGTTTGTCAACAACTATTACTACAAAGCATGCTCAAGAGTTAATAAAATAAATTATACACCACATTTTCTTTTCAAGCAAGCTTTAAATAGTCCATATGTAACAGAATCATGTGTTACAGACAAGAAATTCTTGTTGCCAAAACTCAGGATGAGTGTTTTTCCTCATCGTTCTTTCCAAATTACAGACATAGGAAAAAATATTTCAAGAAATTAGACAACTTTAAAAAATAAAATTATACTAAAAACCAGAAAAAGCCATAGAGTAGACTGGTGAAGTACTTGAACAAGTCATCAGAGGAATGTTAGTACAAAGGTACTTACAAAAAAACACAGGAATGGACATAAAAGCTTTTAAGACTCAGATACTAAGCAGGCTAATTCAGGATCAAAGGGCAGAATGCATAGGCTTTATTATAAATTCTGTAATTCATGCATTTGTGTGTGCAGATAAAATATATTTAAAGCCATGTATTTAAATGCCATGAAGAAGACACCTGAACTTCTCCCCAGCAACACCTGTTGACTTCAGGGAAGAATTAAACCCAGTTTTGCTTATTTTTGTACGCTGGCCTAATCCAAACTGAGTATCTGTAAAAGGGAACAAAGTATAAGAAAGAAAGCAAGTATTTTATCTGAGCCACTCATTGACACTGGGACCAAGATCCAAACCCACTCTTTGGTAATCACTGTCCCAGAAATAGAATGGCAGCAACACCAGCACGGACAGTTCTCACTGTGTTTCAGAAAGTGGCTCCAAGAAGAATGATCCAAGGGTTGAGTGGGAAAAAGTAGAAATTAACCGTGTAGTATATACATGCATAGATAGATGGCTTTTTTCAGAACAAAATAAGGTAGCACTATTGAGTAAGTGGCCATATGGTGTGTGCATTAGATATGCAAGTGAAATCTGCTTGGGGCACCTTCACTCAGAGGAATAAGTCTTCTTAAAATATAATAATAATAATAATAATACTTCTTTATACTTGCCACTTGTTAGCAATTGTTTACATCGTAGAAAAATAGATAGTATTCTGTAACAAGAAATATAGTTACTTTGTTAAAATGGGCTATTTTAAATCAGCTACTATTCTTTCATATAAAGAATTTCTAAACAGCAAAACAAAAGTAGGTAATACTGAGTGCAAAACAGCCAGTGGTATACTTTGCATTGATCTGAAACACTAGTTGCCAGCTATTATAATTACATGTTCTGTACACTGTACTACAAAAGTCTTCCATCTTTTTGTAAAAAGAGGAAGCTTTGGGGATTTTGTTTTTCTTCTCTCTAGGTGGTAAGTAAGTATTTAATCCAAGTAAATTCAAACTCTAGAAGTCAGAAATAATTTCACAATCAGTCTTTGCTACCATTCTTTCACATTCCTTCCCCTATATAGTGCAGCAGCACTTCCTACTTATGGCCAAAAATCCCTTAAGTTAAACAAAGTTTAGAATGTAGATACTTAGAAGTTTAGCTTATAAATTCACATTCTTTTAAAAATCATTTCACTAATCTCCCATGTTTACATTTACACCAACATAACACCTCACTTTATGCATTTCATCATCCCTGCTGAAGACTGAAATAGAGTTCAGATGAAAACTCTTTGCTGAAGGTAGGTTTTGTCTTCAATGCTACAAAGCCAGATGGTTCCACTGTAGAAGTCAGATATTTCTGTGGTCTCCGAAACAGTTTCAGATATGAACAGCTAATTCCTAGTGGCAGTGGTAAAGGCATTATCAGTACACCATGAACATCACAAATGGAGACGATTTCCAAACATTAAAGAACAAAAACCAAACAGAAAGCACCCAGAAAAAAAAAATCAGTGAAACATTCTTAGTAGAGCAGAAATCTCTCTATTCTCCTCTTCATTAACCTCACACTTTTTCAACTTTGGTGGGGTCATAGGTATCTGAAAAAAAAAACAACAAAAAAATACTATTAATAATGTATTGCAAAATCTATTCAATATTGTTAGCTGTGGAAAAGAGATATCTTTTCCCTATTTTTTATTTAAAAAAGAGAAGCTGATAATGGACTTACCACCTTAAAGAGACATACCACATTCCTGACAAAAATTCTGTATTTAAACCAGTGTAATTTGGCAACAGCTCTGACCAAGTGCATGGAGACAGAATTTGGGAGGCCTTGTGTAAGAAGGAATGCTAAGTGATTACTTCTAGTTTTCATGCTTTGACTTAGAGAAAAAGACATAAGATTTGCTCCCCCTTGTACTGAACACTAAGGACCAGTAAATGCTTTAAGCACCCTAGCAGGGTGTTTAAGGCTGGCTGAAGGAGTGATTATGCAGTCATAAAGGTCTTTTCATTTGATTGCAAATCCTTGGTTTCAGATTAATTCAACATAAAACAGGAAAGCACAGCTGTGTTGCATCACTATGGTTAGGCTGTTTGGCCTCACTCTGCAAAACTGCAGCTCACATTTTGAACTTCTTTCTCAAAAGCACTAGACTGGCTTACTAGCACTGTTCTTCATTTTCAGCCTACCTCGTGTCAGTTCACAGGACACACCACACGTTGGTTTTTCCTTTTCCCAAAACCTTGAGGACATTCTTCCATCGGATTTTTTTAATTGCACTTATCCAAACATTGGCCATGAAGTGAGTAGACATGAGCCTTTTCTTTCATCCTTGTGACTCTGGGATAGGATCTCAACAAAAAGGCTTTGCCTTGTGAGGTCTGCCTGCCCAGTGCCATCATGCAGATGCCTGACACCCTTGGGATGCTTAGTCATGGCGTGGAGGAACCACGAGTTCCTACGGAGGAGTCCGTAGGTGCAGAGAGGCCTGGACAAACCGGCACTGCAGCCTGCGCTGCCGCGTGCTGCTTTCTGCTCTTATGCAACATGAGTATCTGTGCTAACCTTAAATGTCCCTCTCGTGGGCTGTACTCCCACAGCACTTGCATTTAAACAGTTGAGCATGAAAATAGTTCCACACATAAATATCACACTTTGGAGTAAAACGTTCATCCTCAGGACTTTCATGTTGATGTGAGTGAATGTCTTCATTCAAACAAGCATAAAAGTCCTTGAGGGAAATTTTTGCTTCTGTGTGCAAGTGTCCATCTGCAGCATCCAGACTCATGTCAAGGGGGGACTGGCTAAGAAAGGACTTCTGGATTTGGCTCCAGTGGGTGGATTCCTGATGCAGAATC
The DNA here is from genome assembly GCA_013400695.1 of Neodrepanis coruscans. Classification (NCBI taxonomy): domain Eukaryota; kingdom Metazoa; phylum Chordata; class Aves; order Passeriformes; family Philepittidae; genus Neodrepanis; species Neodrepanis coruscans. The sequence continues at coordinate 13,763 of VYZS01028964.1, read as the reverse complement.
CTTTATCACTCTCTTGCCAACCCTCCTAAAAATGCTAGGCTGGCCAAGAAAGGAGTCTGTGCCAGTAACACCTATGATTCCAGAATTACTTATCACTGCTAAGCTTCTTCTGGTATTTCCAAACAGACACCATATGAATGCAAAAAAATCAACAGGAAAAAAGTTTTCAAGGACTAGGGCACTCCAGGATAACACTGCATCTTTCTAAGCTTAATGCACAGATGGTGTGGGAAGATGCCTCTAAAGCAACAAGATTTTTTCAATTGTAAATATTTTGCCATCTAAACTGTTAGAACATACAAAAATTCTGCACTGTTCTGTGACAGGTTGACCTAAGAATAAAAACTTGATTTTCCTAAGGCCAGCATATTCACATTATTAGAATTCCCCACAAAATTGTAAGTGCTCACTGTTTCAGAGAGTGGCAGGACAGGGGTGGAGGTGGGGGGGTTAGAGGTGGGGAGGGAGGAAGAAAATCAGGCCACCAGACATGGAGCCTCTGCGTGGCTCAGTTTATTCCCTGAAAGTTTACCCATGCCCTCAGCACCTAAACAAGGACACAAGTATCAGACTGCCAAGCTATGTCACCCTTGTGAGGACAGACATTGGAGTTCTAGCACTGATACCGAAATGTTTATTCAACGTTATGTTAAGCTCATTTGAAATGCTCTCTACAGAAACAAAGCCAGATTAGCAGCCTCATGTCTTCAAACAGCAAAAGAGAAAAGACATTCAATGCATTTGGGAACACTTGGAGATGTTCCTCTAATGGCAGTATTTGCATAGTAAGATGAGCTTCTTGCACCGAGTTTTGGCAGAGCTCTTACTCTGAGATGACTGTTCGCCTGCCAAGCTACATTATACATGTGAAAGCCTGTTTCTGCTAAGGGCTCCAGCTTCTGTGACAGGCTCAGTCTGCAACTATAAGACTAACCCTACCTCATTTCAAATAGAATGGCCTTTTAGAATGGAATATTTGCTCTTTAAAAGCAATTAATACAATGGTTTTCCAGGATTAATTCTCATTTGGGCTTTCAATGATAGCAATGGGCTAGTCTGGAAGTTGCAGTGAGACTTAAGAGAGGAAGTCACAACATCAGGCCTTTCTACAAACATGAATCTTCAGTCCTGCCCTGTTAAGGTAAGGTGAAGATTTTGTGGCCATCAAGAAATCATGATCTCTTTGGATGGGAACAGGCCAGTGGAGGAGCTGCCTGCCCACTCCCCCCGAGTGTGTGTTACTCTGTGGCACTGGATGTGTGCAGCAGAAAGGGACATCCGTGCCATGACATGGGAAGGGCTGTTTTGGCTGTGAGGGAACTGATGCAATGGGAACACACTGCAGAATACAAGCCTGGCATTGTCAGCAAGAGGGATAAATTTAGACCTAATTTACTGCAGAATAACTCTCCAATAAAACACACACAATCTGTTTTGATATATCCCTGAAGTCATGTCACCACAACAGTTATTTTCTTCACTCCAGCAGAAACCCCAAGGGAGAAAAGCATATGAAATGCATGTGGGGCATACTAGACCTGATGGGTACAAGAAAGCTGAATTAGCCTGTTTGGAAAATCTGCTCTAGAGAAACACAGTTCAGAGAAGAAAGAGACAAAGATGTGAGATACAGAAAAAGATATGAAGGGAAAGGCTGCAGAACTGCAAGAGTCAATATTTTGAACTCATACCAGCATCTCTCTTCAGATGGAAATGCCTAAATCCAGTTTAAAGTATACTCCATTTAATTACAGTCCCTCTGTACTGGAAAACTGTGAACAGATTTATATCGATGAGGTTTAATAAATAACCTGTGCAGATTTCATAGTAAAGTGTCAGCTGTTACATTCTCGAATGGAAAAAGGAAGGAGGAGATTAATACTAACTTAACAACTTTCACACCATATATTTGCTCACTCTAATTAATTTAATGGACTAGGCAGGTGGCTTGGGAGATTTATCCCTTTATACAGATCTATGGCAACAACTGATTTTCAGTCTTTAACACAGTGGTGTATGAAAACTGTTTCAGGGAGAGAACTTTGGGGATACATATGGACTACATAAGTTTATATGCCTTTGAGAGATGAGGAATACCAAAAAATAGGGGGAAAAAAGGTGTCATCTTTCCATTTAACCTGGGGTTAACAGTTATTATCAACATCTGACCTGGAAAATATACATGGGAGAGAGAGAGAAAGAGAGAGAATTTTCCAGGCCCATGAATGCAGCCATTTCCCAGAGGTTTCATAGAAGAACAACAGATTTTTATTTTTAGTTTCTTCTGAACTATGATATAGTATGTGTCTATCTAAGTATTAGAGAGGGAAAAAATGGCATCCAAGGAGAGGCTATGATTAAATTACCACGTGTTCCCAAACACTGGCACTAGAGTAACTGTCTCTGAACTCCACCATTTCAGCCTGGCCATTCCCTGAAACACTTAGACAGAGATAAGACCTTAGGGAGTACTCCAGTCTCTGTGAATGAGTTTCAGTATCACAAGTGAGTTTTACAGTAACTATTCCTAAAATGGGATCAGAGCACACTCATCTTTTCCACAAGGAGAGCAAAGTGGGTGGCTCCCAGAGGAGGGTAGTACCACCTACAGCCTGTTACTATTTGAGCAGCATTACGTGGGCATAAGCAAACTGATCATGTCCATTACATAAGGAACGAGTACCCATCTGGATCTCCCATAATAGGGTCTTACCTAAGGAAAAATCTCTGTCGATCTTCTTCTTGTCCATTCCACCTAAACACCCATTTTCATTGAGAGAGATAACACGCTTGGAAACAGCCCCTGAGCTTGCCAGTTTGCTTCCTCTTTCCTCTTGTACCTTTGACAACTTCTCCTCATCCACTTCCTCTCCCGAGTCTGCGCTCTTAATGCTCAGACGTCTCATCCGGGACACAGAGTCAACTTCTTTCATTCGCACTAAGCGATCCATGGCAGTCCGGCTAGGAGGAGAAGTGAGCTTGCCTTGAAGTGTCTCTATCACTTTCGACGTGCTTCTCACTCTCTTTTCTGCATGCTGATATACAGCTGACTTACAAACCAAGTTTTGGTCCTCACCTTGGCTGGGACTCACAGGTTGTTCAAGAACTTGCTCAGTTACCAGTGTTTTAGCGCTGGATTCCTGGTGAGTGGTCTGGCATTTACTGGGGTATAAAGATCGTCCTCCAACTCTAACAAAGAGAGCGCTCTCTGTCCAGCCACACTTACGTCTGCCTTCATAAGAATCCTCTTTTTTGCCTTCCTTGTCACTTACTGTGCTCTCCACTGATGATGACTCAAAGTCCTGAGAACCATTTGCGGGGCTAGTGCCTGGGTGGGGCCCAACACGGTCATCTGGAAGAAGAGACTCCACTGCTATATCTATACCTAAAATTCTTGCAGCCCTTGCCTGCAATGACTCATTCACAGGGATTTCCACTGCATTTGCATTTGAAGGGTGATCAGAGTTGTTAGCACCAGGCTCTGGGGCCACATCTAGTCCCACTGACCTCAAATCTGGCTCAGAGCACCCTTGGTTCCTCTTTGTAAGTGACAAACACACTACTGAGCCTCTCTCTAATCCTGTATCATTTGTGAGAGTTGCACCTTTGCTCAGTTTAACAAAGTCTAGGTAATTTTGGTCTTCACTCATTTCCTGCAAGACAGGGTTATTGAAAGGATTACTGTGACAGGAACTGCTTGGGCTACTGGAAAAAGCCCTCTTGACAGGGCCCACATGAACTGGCTGCTTGCTCATTCTGCTCTTGTCTTCCCCTGTCCCCATTTCTGTTATCAGACTTCCATCTGCTGGCCTGGCTCCTTCACTGCTTCCTCCTGGCCGCAAGGAACCTTTAGAGCCAACACAGCCTGGCTCGCCACCATGCTCTGTCCCCATGCTCCAGCTTTCAGACTTACTTTTAATTCTTCCAGACCTAAATACAGGCATCTCTGGCATAACCATTTCTGATTTCTCACCATGTTTTGGCTCCTGGTTTGATTTCTCATTTCTGGATGCCTTCCTTTGCATAAGGGCACCTGCCTGCAGAGAAGCTGCAGCACTTTCCAAGTCTTCCTCACTGCTTGTACTCTCCTCCTGCTCTTGCAGCTCCTTGTTAAAACTTTCTAGCTCACTTATTGCATCCCAGGGACGGCGACTTACAGGTTTCAAAAGGAATTGCCCAAAGAGCTCTTTACTGTTGCAGGGAGCACCTGGTTCTCCCTTAACTACATCTCCCTTGGAAAGAAGGCCATTTTCCTTCTCCTGGGCAGGCACAGGCTGGCTGTGGTTGGCTTTTGGGGAGGGGGCCTGAAGGACTGAGGTGGCAGTCCTGGAAAATGCACTGTTGCTAGACTGGCTGAGGTACATCTGACCCTTCATACCATAACTGTTCTGTCTGCAGCCTTTCTCTTCAGAAGTTGACCCTGTCTGTTTTGGCCCTATCATGGATGCTGTACATCCCAGGTGTTTTGGAGACAGCACCTTGCTACTATCGGGCTGCCCAGGCTTTGTACCACGGAGAAACTGTGGGCTTTCAGGTTCTTCACTGAAACTGGTCTGTGTCTGCTGGTCTTTGTACTGATCACCTGGCCAGGAGCCAGAATATTTGAGCTCTCTGTGTTTTGTAGGCTGAATAAATCTGAGGTCATTCATTTGTTTGAACTCTTCTGGTCTCCACAGCTCTTGTTTTGGTAACTCATTTTTATTGGTCATGCTTCCTGTAAGCGCTTGTAACTCCAAGTCCGTTGAAGACATACTTAAGAGACTTTGTTCTTGCAAAGCCCCATTGTTATCAAACCCATTCTTATCAGGGCTTTGGGTTATGTTGTTGTTCCTATCTGTATCTGGCAGATTGGATTCTGATTTAACTGGGATAGAGACCAAACAAAATATAGTTTCATTCATTTTTTTCTTTGAACTGTTTTTGCTCTGCATCCCAGTTCCAGGTTCAAACTTTTTCACTTTTGTAACAGTCTCACAGGTGCTGTCCATATGTGAATTTCTTACAGAAAGTTTGCCTTTTGTGTATGCGGTGCTGGCTTCGTTACGGGGGCTGTGATTAGTTGCACTACAATTGTCTCTTTGGTCCGGCAAGGCACAATTTTCCTGATCTCGGATGGATGGTGCCAACCATCTGTTGCTATGGGTGGAGCTGTCGGAAGTTCTTTCTCCCTTCGCAGAACTGGACAAGTTTGATGCATCCACAAAGGCACTGTTGTACTGTACTTCAAGATTTCTCTCTTGCAAAGCACCAGAACTGGGACTACGTGCATTTTCAGTGTATTTAGAGTTCTCCTGCAGACCTTCTGGTGGTGCAATTTTAATATGTCGTATCCGAGGATCATCAAAGGGAATATACTGGACAGAACGCAGGTGGTCAGCAGGGTGCCTTCCATGGCTTTGCTTCCCATGAGGAAAATGGTTATCTTTGCAAGGGTCACCCCTCACTTCAGAAGTATTTGTGGCTGGTTGTTGGCAGGGGACAACTCGCTCTGCAGGAGCCTGTGGATTGCTGCTGGCGCGCATGTCGGTGTTAGGCACTTCACTGGGAGAACGTGGAGTCACGTTTTGGTGAGGTGGGGATTTGTAAGAAGGAGGAGGTACATACACTGGGGGCTCCAAACCAGAGTCTGGAATGCAAACGTCTTGCCTTGGCTCATTAACTTTGGCTAAGTAGGAGATACTTTCATCTTTCTGGAAGTGGTTCTGGAAACCCACCGTTTCTGCAGGTGCCCTAGTCTGCCGCTGCAGTTCGTAGGACGGAGGCTTGACAGGTCTCCCATACTTGGGCTTCACCAGGGGAAGGAAATGGCCTCCCGTTACGTGGTGCTTGGCTGGTTCCACACTCAGTCTGTTTAGGGGATAGGAGGGGGTTTTAGTTACACTGAGTGAGTTATTACTGTTGGTCAGGGAAGGCATTTCCACACACCTCATGCTCTCGGGTGAAAGGACCCTCGGCAATGACTGTGATTTCCCCTTGTTGTGGGTGCTGAGTACACTGTCTCCCAGGGTCAGTGAATAAAGCTCTTGAAGCAACTTCTCCCTGTCACCCTCAGACATTTGCCTTCCTACCTTTTTTGGCTGGTTCCAGCTTTCCGTTCCCAGATTTTGCCATTTGCAATCACTGGGCACTTCACAGCTCTCCTGCAAGCCACTTCTTCTGACATACCCTGCACCTGTCCCCACCTTCAGCTGATTCTCCTTGGGGTGCCGGGGTGCCCCTGGGGCTGCAGCCAGGCTTTTCATTTCTACACCAGCTTTCTGGGAATAGCCCAGAAGCACACTGAAGTCCTGTCCTCGTCTTCTCCAGTAGGCGAGATCTTTATCAGTCTTGGGCTGGGAAGAACATCCTAAATGAGGCCTGTCATAAACCCTGAAAAAAAAAATAGTTTCAGAGGCAGTGAGCACAGGTGTCTTTTCTTTCTCATATGGGTAAGACCACTAAGAGGTCAAACGCCAATAGGGTTTGTGTAATCTATTTGCAACCAGATGACTATGATTTTAATGAGAGGATTTAAAAGTCAGTCATTAGTATGAGTCACGGGTCAGAAGCTCTTTTGACATGATGTTAGCTATGCAAAGCTGTTAGAAAGAAAGGCAAATGCACACAGTTACCTGCTGTGCAACCATGCACAGCCCTCTTTGATGGACACTGGAAAACTGTCCCTCCTGCAGCAGAGGGCTTGGAACTAGATGATCCTGAAGGTTCCTTCCAACTCAGATCATTCTCTGACTCTGTGATTCCATTCTAAAATCAGAAATGACTGCCTTGAACTTACTTCTGCACCCAGCTAAATCAAAATCTACAGATGTCAAGGAGACTATTGTGGTATACAATTTAATAGGATTCCAAGAAGGATAGGTATCTACCAAGAAGGTAGATAGCTATTTCGTAAGATTTCTTAAGATACATTCTGTCAGAAACATGATTTGTATCCTAGTATAAGTGCTGAGATTAAACATGTCATTTCAGAATTGAGGGAACAAATTTCTTTAACGTGCTGTGGATTAAGTGACACGTCACAACAATGGTGATGTATCAACACAGTTCTGAATGAGATAGAACTAATATTTAAAATGTAAAGTACCTCAAAAGAAGTATGACATTCTTAAATAATAGAGGGATAAACTGCAGCAATCTATTACTAAAATATGAAAGACATTGAACATATTATTGCAGATTAGAAATTCAGAACACAGATTTAAATGAACATAATAGGTTCTTTGTGTGTTCTGAACAGAGTGAAAACTGTTTTATACATTACTGCAGGACAAAATTGGTACCTTTCTATATAAATAATTAATTTTCTACTTGAACTGCATTCTGCTATTCTTGTATCTAAGGTGTCCAACAATATAACTGCGTTTACACTATGTGGCTGCCACCAGCATGAGACTGGAAAGAAAAATCAAAATTGACAGAAATAGGACAACCATGTAGTTAGAACTCAAGAATTTCTTTCTTTTCTCTCCACCCCAAGGTACATAAACAGTGTCATCTGGCTCTTTTTTACTAAAACCAACAATCTATTTAAATAGGAGTTTGTGAAGGCATAAAACAAGTCAAAATTCAGAATGAAAATTAAGCCATCTAGATCCACTGTAATTTTTTTAATGTGTATTAACTTTATCCTGTGAGTCTAAAAGTTTAAAAACCAAACTTGGATAAGGAGCATCTTGTTCATATTAATTTAACTGGATTAAGACTGAACATCTGAACAAAATGTTCTGCAGCTGAAGCACGAAATACAGTTCGATTGGTGAACCCCAGGAAGTAACAGACATCTTCATTAACCAGTGAGATACAACAGGACACCTCCTCCGTCAGAAGTCTGACTGTGGTAACGATGAACATTTCCATGTTGAACCATACAGCTGAACAAATGCTGTCTTCTACCTTCTACCTTTTCATCTCATCCCGATACTCCTGTGGCCCCATTTGTGTGTGTGTTTACAAAATGGGGTAAGAAACAGAGTCTAGCAATAGTGAGGAGGAAAGGGACAGGTTGCTCTTTCTGTTTGATTTTATCCATCATTGTAAAAGGGTCTACAGAAAATGCAGAAAGTAGAGTCATAGATTCCAAGATCAGAAGAGACCATTACAATTATTTAGTTTGACATCACAGTGCAAGCCATTAGAGTTCTTTGAAATGGTTCCTGCTTCAGTGGTAGCATATCTTAGAAAAGCATCTAAAAATCTTGATTTTTAGATTTCCATATATGTTGTTGCAAAGCTTAATTCATCATTTAAAAAAACCACACAAAGTAAACCCAAATTCTTATCAACAGGAAGGTTGTTCCTCCATTGGTTAAAAGCTGTTTAAAAGACTAAATTTATTTTTAAAGGTTAATAACTAAGGTCCAGTAATGAACATCAGAACATGACACATCACCATGCAACATGTACTATGTCATGATTGCAACACAAATGTTAAAAAAGATATTTAAAATGAGGTATTTAGAGCATTTTAAACCTGATCTTTTCTAAGATCTATTCAAAGGACAGACAGTGTCAGTCTCTCTAGCTCCTGACTAGAGGTTAAGGCACCAGAAATGGTGACACAGACAGACTCTATCAGGGACCCTGTAAACCTCTGGAGAAGATGACACTATACTGCACAGTGGGAAGTGGATGCTCCAAGAATCCTCCAGTTCAGCTCCATCTTGAAGTCTCCTCTGCTTGCAGTGTTGGAGAGCAGCTCCTTCAGACCTGCATGAAGTTATGGCAGGCAGGAGGCAGTGGGGCAGCACAGCAAAACTGCACTGCTTGTGGCCACAAATGCAGCAGAGAGTGCCTCCTTCCAGGACATGTGACACTTCTGGGTCTTGCAGTCAATGAAGTGGTAGAAGAGGAAGCTTCCAAAAGCTCAAGACACTTCACTACAGCCTCAGCAATGCCACATCTCTAGATGGCACGACATGGTGTTGTCTTTGTGACCATGATGTAGTATCAATGAAGAGTCTGCACAGTCCCTCTTGGCAGTAGCTCATCTCTGTGCCACCACACAATTCTGTCTCTCTCCATGATGTGCTGGTAGTGATGCACAAAGAAACACACACCCGGACAGAGCAGGTTGCAAGTGCCACACAGCTGGGAGAGGTGCCAAGGATGGAGCAGTCCCAGGGGACCAACTGTGGAGATTTAAGGCCTGGGGACAGAGTGTCCTATGAGACCAAGGAGGTGGTTTTTAACCTTATGAACACTTTTCTAACAGGCCTGCTTCTAACAAATACCACATTTCCTGTCATAAAGTGCTTTGAATTGACTCTATATAAAATTAATCTAATTAAAACTGTGTAAAACGCCCAAACTATTTCTAGCTTTCTATGAATTTTAGGCCTTTACAAGAAATGAGGCCATCAGTCCACCCTGCACTGGCTACATGACCGTATTTCACTGAGCTGTCATGCTCAGAGCAGTGGGTTGAAGCTGCCCAGTTCTCCTAGGATAACGCTGGACCAGCAGGACCTCACATGATGTAGATAATGGGGCCAAATGTGAAGGAGTGTAGCACAGGCTTTGAAGTGCAAACCCTGCAGAATGAGGCCACTGCAGGGCTATCTAGGGTGTGTCTGTCCCTGTTGCTGGCTGTCAGCATCCAAGCAGTAGGTGTTAGGCACCCTGTAGCTCACCCTGTGTGAGCTGCAGGCACTGGCACAGACTTTATGCCCAATGAAGAGGCACTGTTAAGAAATGCAGCAAGGTGGAAAACTTTTCAGAGGGCTGTTCTGGACACTGGCAGCTTCTGTGCTATTTTGGGATCCTATCCTCACATACACTCTTCTGAGACCCAGCATTGGGGAACACCAGTACACTTTTATAATTTTTCCAGCAGGTGATCTTATTAATGATGTTATCTATTTATTTTTAAATTTGCTAGCTACCAATGTAGGTCCTCCCACACAAACAGCTAAGCAAAATGTCTCTTCTCTCCACTCAGAAAAGAATCAGCAGGGAATTGTCCTCATGTGAACCCTCTTGTCTCTACCCATAGGGTCAGCTTTCCCATTTTCTTTGACTTGTCTCCTCTTCCAAACCTTTATCGTGCAGCCTTCCAAATGCTCAATTAAGCCAGGACAGCTCTCCCACTATCTGCTCCCTCATCTTTGCCTGAAGAACAAAAGGATAGAGCAAAATATCACTTCCCCACTCCACCAGGATGTCACTCCCCCCTCACAAGCAGCAGAGGCAGCATTTGGTGTGATGTGTCCACATGCAGTTGTTATGATGCCTCTCTCCTCCTCAGCAAGGTTTGATTAGCAGAACAACCTCAAAAAGCAGAGAAAACAGCAGCATTTCCTGCCATCCTGCAAACCTGCCTGTAAAGGTAGCCAGGAGGCTGCCAACATCACTTACTTCTGTGGTGTATGGGAGATAATCAGCTCTTCTACATCAGTGTTGCAAACAAGAGCGTGGTGTAGATAATTCCCTGGCCCAGGAGCCCGAGCCATGCTCCAAGTTGATGGTCACTGTGTGGAGGTAGTCGGGACACACACGACCTGTTCAGGCTGCCTGCTGCCACTGTGCTGGCTGGGAAAGCAACACCAGGAAACAGCTGTGGGAAGCTTGTGATGCCCAGAGAGTATCTTGCTGGGTGGTCATCCCCTCTTCAGGCCCAAATGGTCCCCAAGTCTCTGAAGTGCACAGTTCTTTCCCAGTCTGAGAACCAGAAGCCCATTTCCCACAGCAGTCCAGAAACCAGGCCGCGATCTCACAACGCCCAGTGGAGTTCACTACGGCCCAACCGACACAGGCCTGAACGCTCCAAACTGGGCCACCACAAACATCTTCTCTTCAGTTTTAAAGCAGCTCACACTCACATGACAGCCCCATGCCTTGGGTGCTTTCCCAGGGCAGGAGAATGGGTCTGGAGGGGGACTGCCACCCTGGAGCTGGGGAGCTGACACACCGGTGCCACAGGCTGCAGCTTCCCTAGATCCGGCTGAGAGAGCTCACTCCTCCCTGGCCAGGGCTGTGTCACACTCCACATGGGACGCACTCCACAGGGATGGCTGATATAAAGGTTTTCCCAACTGTTAGTTCCTTGCAAGAGTTCCCAGTCAGCTCACTAGGAATCAGACTTTTCTGAGACTGTAGCAAGAAAATATTTCTATTTTTATGACAAAGCAATTTCCAGGGCTGTGTTCGCTATTTTATGTGTAAAAGCCACTTTTAAAAAACAGTATATAATATTTAACCATGCTGTAGACTGACAGGTTCCACCCCTTGCATTTTGAGATACTAGAAAGAGACATTTAAACTGTCAGAAAGCATTATTTTTTATTTAGCCAACACCAGTAGTTATAGGTACCTCTGTCATGTCCGAGATGTGGGGCAGATGTGTCAGTGCCTGCAGACACACCTGGAGGAGGAGAAGGCAGGGAGGCAGTGGCCCTCCCACACCACTGTGCACTAATATGGGCTTTACCTTACAGAGCGTGAGAGCAGCAGAACTGAGGCTTCCAGCCTTGCACAGCTGTATCTTCTTCACACCAGTTTTTCTCCGCACTGTAAACTCAGCTCCAAGGCTAAGCACCTCCTTTCTCAGCACTGCTCCACACTCTTTCCCTGCTTCAAATACTTTTTCTCTTTCTTTCTTTTCCGGTACCTTTCCTCAACTTTTTTGCCATTGAGTTTACTTCATCCAAAACACATCAGGAAGAGTCCTCCTTATTACCTTTAAACTTGTGTCCTGTCCTTCCTTTTTTAGAATGGATTGTTCCACCTTCACTGCAACTAGGACTTGCTGCCCTACAACGGCTTTACAGGGCTCACATCTCTTTGTGCCTGTTATCCTAGCAGCAACCAGCAGCCATTCCTGCTCCAGGCAAACAGGCTTGCAAGGGGAAGAGATGTGAAGGGAAAGAGCAGACAAGCTCAGCAGTGAGGGGACACATGGCTTTGTCACATGTTACTGAAGGTCTTTGTAAGAGGACAAGCTCCCAAGTCAACAGTGTTTTGCCCTGCTCTCAGTTTCAAGACCCCTCGACAAGAGGAAGGGGCTTTTCCTTGTAAACCATCGTCATACTTGGGCTGGCTCCCAGTCCTGCTCGAGCCCCTTTCCTTTGTTCATCTGCAGCACTCAAATAGCTGCAGAACAATGGCCGAGCAGTGGTGTGTACACACAGCTCTTCCTGTCCAGCCAGCCCCAGCCCCAGCATGCACGTACTCTATGTTGAGCAACCACGGTCGTACAAGCTTGTTTTATGAAGTGATGACAAGAGCTTACACTGGCTTGGAGCTGTTTTAAAATGAAGTGTGCAGGCACCTCCTCATGCTTACTCCACGAGAGAGGTTTCAAGGAAAACAAGAAAGTCCTCAGTGCATGTAGGAACACCTACCAAAAGCAGCATGTGGCTGAATCTACAGCAAAAACTGGAGTGTATATACAGTAGAAGAAGTCATCATTTAAAAAAAAGAACTGAAAAGAAAGAGCTTTCCCTGCTACTTTTCCCTGTACTAGGACTGAGCTTTTCTAAGCCCATCAGAAAGGCCTTTCTGATAGAGACCACATTTGTAAACCTGATTTTCCCATACTCAGCCACTTCCTGTCATCCGAGTATTCCCAAAGACCTTTCTTTTGCAGAAAGTGAATGGATGTGTCACTGCTTCATGTGGACATCCAGTGCATGGAAGTGGTCACTAGGATGGGAGCAGGAAAGGATTACAGGAAGATGGTGTTACAAGTTAGTTACATGTCAGGACCAAAAGAAAAAGAAAGCAAAGCCATGGCATGATGCTGAAACTTACCCCCCTTCTGAAGTATGAAAAGTGGACAAACCCTGAAGGTCATGGTGGTTACCAGGACCCGCCTGCCTCCCTCGGCTCCCATGGCTGCTTTCAGTGCTGCTCGAGTTGGTTTTCACCAGAGGTTTCTTGCTGTAGGCCCCAGCTCTAGATTCTGCCTCAAACCCGTTCAGTGTTGATCTCTGAGAAGACCTGTTCGCTGCGATTTCATGCCGGTATCCATCATACTTTTTCTCATATGAAACAGTGGGATTCTTTGACAATTTGTATCCATGAGAAATCAGGAGGTCCTCAACACTGAACATGTTGTGCTGGTTTCACTCACAGCTGTGCCATCAGAAAGTTCTTTCCAGCTGGACCCATCACTAGAAAACAAAACCAGAAACATGCAGAAGGACACTTTAAACAAGGAAAGATATCTTTGATCAGTAGATAGGCTACTACCTACAGGGGACAAAGCTTTCCAACCTCTTAATAAAACAGACGAATCAAAGTACATGCAGATGCTGATGAATCATGTGATATACTTCCCTAGACAATACACCTCCTTGCACTCAGCCAAGCAGCAGATGCCACGCTGCTGCTGACTCAGTCCCTTTCACTCAAGAATTCACTGGTGATTGCAGCTTTCAAATTTCACTAACGTGATCTCAAGAAAATCTTAGCATTGGAGGTAAGCACACAACTTGAGCAGGCATTTCCTTAGAAAATTATTTTTCTCCAGTCATGGAGAGGTGTGGTCTACATTATGTTTTAAGTTGCTGCAGGAGGAGGGGGCGGATTACATGGCAATATGCCTCTCTCTACAGCTTGCATATTCCAATTTTTAAAAAATACTGACATGAACAAAGACAAAATATGCATAAGAAAAAAAATGAATTATGCAACCACATGAAAAACACAGGTAATATCATGCAATACACCAGCTAAATAGTCCTTTTTACAGCTTACTTACTTTTTTTCCTGCATTAGCCTGCTGGACATTTGCAATCCTCAGCTAGAATAACAAAATCCAAGAC
>VYZS01028952.1:1689-19462 GCA_013400695.1 Neodrepanis coruscans | reverse complement strand
AACCTTGTTAATTCTATGTGTAAATGCATTTTCAAATATCAAAGCCATTTAAACTACAAAGTCTTGCTTTTTTTTTTAAGATGTGCACATTCTAAGAAGGAAAGATATACACCATTATTAATTTCTGATGCTCAAAAATCTATATGATAGCATAAATATAGAAGTTGCAGGGTTAATCCAACTATTGTACTTTATGTATCACTTGAATAATTAAAAAGCTGAGAGGCATTTTTTTAGCTTAAAGGCAGCTCTAATTATTTGGGGGGAAAAAAGGGCAATTTAGCCTTGTCACTGATTTTATTTTCTTTTTCTGATGGTCTCTGTTTATTTCAATATTTTTCTTCCTCAAAGTGTACTGACAGTCCCCCTAGGTAGCTACTCCCACTGGCTTTTATTAAATTTACACGCTATTATTATTATTATTTTCTTTGATTCTTTTATTTTTATTCGAATTATTTTTCCTTTTTCTATTTGTCATGTACTTGTCATGAAGGTTTTACACTGTGAAGCCCAGAACTGGACATAGTATTCCAGGTGTGGGCTCATCAGTAGTGAGCAGAGGGGACGTGTCACCTCCTTCATTGGGGTGGCAACTCCGCTAATGTAGCCCAGAATACCATTGTCCTTCTTTGCCACATGGGCCCATTGATGGTGTCTCAACATGGCATCCACCAGGACTCCCAGGCCCTTTTATGAAAAGCTGCTTTCCAGCTGTGTAGTTTTCAACTGGATGTGTCATTGCAATTCCTGCAGAAGCCAACAGGGTGTTGCTTCCTCTGGGGAGTACTGAAAGTTAATTGTTTACAGAATAATAAGCCACAGTGTCCAGACAACTTCCAAAACTACCAACTTAATTTCACTGATGACCTAGTCCTGCCGTCATAGAACATAATCAAGGCTGAAAGGAGAACTGACAAATAGAGAAGGAAGAGGAAATAATGAGCATCAGCTGGAAACTGACTGAAATGGAGGAAACTGGATTGCCACTGCTGTGGACATAGATGTGGAACTGTGAAAAACTGAAAGGATTTTGCCCCAGAGCCTCTGAAACAGTAAAGAACAGGATTCCAGACCATTCACACAAACTCTTGAAACCTGGACTGTTTTAAATGCCAACTTCATTTTTCACAAAAATTTAAATATTCATTAACAGAAACAGGCACCACCCTACCATATTGGTAAGCTGATGGGCACATTTGGCATATTTCTACTCTAGTATTCATGTTACAATACTATTATTAAACCGTTGCCAAATCTAGAAACCTGGCAGACTGTATTTTGGATTTATTACTTAACCATCACATAAAAAGAGTTATAGGAGTTAGTTTTAGCCTTCCTAAAATTATGTCAGTTCAAGAACTGTGGTCAGCAAATAAGTCTTATGAATGTTGCAGACTAAGGTCTTTGTTATTTCTGGAATTGATTATTTCAACTATTTATTTTGAGGGTTTCATTGATTGCACTATTCAAACACCGCAGTCTATGACAGATGCTACAAGTCAGATCACATGCAGAATTTTGAGCAATGTGAGAAAATTACCCTATATATTTAACTCACCATAAATTTCTTCAGCACTTTTAAATGATTGCTTTCTGTTTGAAGGATCCTAAGTAGTAAAAGATTGAGCAGCAAGTAACTGCAAACAAGAACTGAACTTCTCAGTAGCTAGTCCTGGACGTCCTGGTTTAGGACAATAGTAGGTGTTGTCAATGGATAAGAAATGTATAGAAAAGGCAACAATTTATTGAATGTATGGGGGAATGTGAGTATGGATGGATTTAAGGATGTGGATGTGAATGTACTGATATGAATTTGTTATTGAGGTAGAGAACCAAAGGAAAAGAAAAAAAACCAAAACCAACAATGATACTCAATGTCCTTGGAAAACACAGTTGTCCTTTATGCCCCCAGTGGTCACAATGTGATGTGGTGCAGGAGCAGCAGTCACGCCTCGAGAGCCCTTTGGAGCACGGAGGGTGCAGTCCCTCGGTTCCCGCCGGCAGGGGACGCTGTGGGTCAATCGGGATGGGTCCAGAGGGGAGCAGCCATGTGGAAGCAGGGAAGGGAAAATGGAGGATGCCGATCTCAGAAAGGGAAGCACCCTCCCCGCAGTGGGAATGGGCTATCGACACCTGGTCCAGGGGCTGAGAAGGACGAGGGGACCCCCCCCAAGAGCACAGAGCTTCGGTGGAGAAGTTGCAGCGTTCCAGAGGCTGCAGTGTCTGTAAAGAGGTTTTTCTAAGGGGTCTTCTCAGCTGGAACAGTGCCAACCTCAGGAATCCGTAGGGAGAGGTGGGGGGCAGCAGGAGCCGTGATGGTTTTCTGGGCAAGCAGGGCTGAGACGGAGTGCTCCGTTCCTGCCACAGAGCCCAAAACACAGCAAGCACTGCTCCCTCAAGTCTCTTATAATCCCCAGTCCACTCCCAGAGATCCCTGTGTGGCCTCGGGAGTCTCCACCTTCTTTCCCAGGTATTCCCCTGTGCCCCAAAGGGGCTGATGGGAAACCGAGGAAAAGAGAGATCTCTCATACTGTGGCCGGCTGTCTCCACATCTCTGTCTTCCTCTTCGGTCCCCCAAACCACCACACTGGGGAAAACACTTGAGGACTTTATTTTCCTTATTACTTATGTATACATAAATGTTAGTGGGAGAAGGAACAGAAAAAAAGTATTTATTAAAGATAGAGAAGTTACTCTCCTAAACTGCAACCTCGTGCATGAAAACACACATAATTCAAGCTACATCTCTTCTGCAGTACCTTTTATCATCACTTTGGCTGCATTACTGTTGATGAAATCCTTTAAACTATATTGTGTTCAGCCCTTCAACATGCAATAGGAATAAAGATGGGGAAATCTGTTCTACAAAGACTCAAGAGACAGAGGCTTTGTAAAGCCACCTTGACTTTTCATCTCATGCAGAGATACTCCTAAATAACACAGAAAAGGCTTTATAAAACCTTTCCTTGTCAGAGAGATACTGATGAAGAGAAGCCTAATAATCTTTGGCTAAAAAGATTTTACAAAAGGCTAGCTCCAAGCTGCTTTGGGGTTCACTTCATAGATCTTGCCCACAATTCACCTGTGATAGTCTTTTCTCTCCTACTGATGAACACAAGTTCATTGAAAGTGACCTTAAATTCTGGACAGGAGAAAAAATAATTCTGGAGACTTAGTGTGAGGGAAAGAAGGAGATAAACCACAAGTTGTAGAGGTAAAATGCAAAGAATATGTCTGGAGACCTAACTGCTTTACTTTCATTGTTAAAATATCTCTCTGAGCTGAAACTCTGCTTTGGTCCTGGCTCATAGGACCCATCAACAACGTTATTATAGCCCTAATGACAACAACATCTACATTCTGTGGCACAGAGAGCAATCAGTCTGTGAGGCTCGAAAGAAAGCTGTGAACTTTGCTATCATTTTCTCAGGCACAGAAAACATGAGAGCACCTGTGTTTTGCATCTATTACAGATATACCACATATTTTAAGACATTCACAGACGTTTTGTTTTACATTTAAAAAAAAGGTAGCAAATTACTATGGAAAAAGAAATAATACCTATATACTGTAACTGTTCTTTTTGTCTACAAAATATTCAGAAGGATTTTGAAGGAACTGAACCAGCAAACAGCTTCAAACATACCATATTACATTGCCTTCATTTTCCTACCATATTATCAAAAAGCCATTATAATTTAAAACCTCAGTAATTTGCAAGAGTCCATATGTATAGCATGTGAGTCTGCAACATTCTTTCAAAAATGGGGGGATTATTAGGTAGAAAATTCAAAATTACTAATGTAATATAAATAGAATTATGAAAAAATAAATGCTCAGCTTCTTCCAACTCAGCTGGTGCAGGACCACAAGAATGACTGCTGATCAATGAATATTTAATATTTATTTGAACTAAACTGCAGACTATTTCAGCTAGGTCCTGGTTAGTATAATAGAACTATTACTAAATAGGAGAAAAGCTCTATAGAGCACTAAAATTGAAGCAAAAGACTTTTGGACTTTTTTTTAATGTTTATCTCTCACGAACATTTCCAGATTCCATTTGCCAAAAGCTCAGTGTTTAAGGCTCTGGGAACAGCCAGTCAGAGACCACTGTCATATTTGTGCCTGACAAAGAAAAAAATCCCTTGCACAATATAAGCGTAACAGTGAACAAGCAGGACAAAACCAGCTAAATGTAGGAGTCGTCAATTTAACACACTTCCTGTGAATGTTTTTTTCCCAGAAGATTAATCTTGTAGTCTTTTACTTCTTATTGTCTTTAATTTCAGCAATGGATTACTTTACCTCAAAGAGGATGTTAGTACACAGATAACCACCACTCACAAGAGCACGCCCTTTGACAATGAACATACCACAGTGCTAGTGAAGGTGAGCTTTGAGCAAAACTGCTATTTCCAGGGCACTTTGCTTTGTGGAAGACAAAATCCAGCCCATGAGGTCACTTGGACCAGAACATTGGGTGACAGCATTTTTTCAAGTAAGAGACCTAATGCTGAGCCATTTCCTTAGCATTTCTACTGCCTCAGAAATATAAGGTCCTTTTTATCTTGTAGAAAAGTAATGCTATGAACACAGTACTGCCACACAGAGATGCCAATAATATTTAATTAGTTGGACCTGGACTTGAGTATCTGCATTTACATGTTGATGTCGTTCAATACGTAAAACATTTATTAGATATTAGATTTATGCATTTAATTTTGGAATTTGAAATATTTCTTCATGGACATTTTTAAGCTTCTAAGTAAGGAGAGAACATTAAAATAAAGCATTAGGTAATTCTTCACTGACTTGAAAGCAGGAGACCAAATTTTTATTAATCAGCTGTAGCACATATTATATAAACATCACACAGTAATATACAGGCAGCACCATACCTACAAATACTACCACCATTATGGAAAAACAAATCTTTCCCACTGAGTGTTTTCAAGCCTAATTACAGCTGTGCTTGAATAAAGATCTGAAGTCAGCTAATACTTGTATCCACTCATATTGGTAAAATCCTCAGTGAGTTATTGTATCATTAGTAGTCCTGTCCCTAGACTGGAAAGTGTGATGAATGTGTAGAAAGATGTGAGAATTTATGATAAGTGCAGCAACTAAACGATTCTGCTAGGATCTTTTGATGTTACCTCACAAGAAACTGATGGCTGGTCCTTTGAAGAGGTTGGTCACTGCACTGACTTAGTAGAAATATCCTGAACCTGTCAGCCCCTTCTCTGGCTTCTGTGCAGGGAACCAAGCATACCATATCAGGTCAGGTAGTCTCAGAACCCATAAGGCAGGTCGTTATGGAAATAGCTGACTGAACAAATGAAAAAAAACCCAAACAAACAATCAAAGGGTACCAAAAAGGTTTGTGGTAACATTGCATTACATATTAAACAGAAGTGTCTTTAAAATGCCATTTCTTCTAGTAGTTGATATAATTAAGATATTCCCTATTACAGAATCACAGAATTAACACAGCTGGAAAAGACCACTAAGACGTAAAGATTATAGGTTGGACTCAATCAAGTCACACAGAGAAAGATATGTTGCTTTCTAGATATTAAAAAACTGTGGATGACAAGTCTCTGAGAGGACAGTATGACCAAGCACTATGAGTATGATTAATCCCTTTTAAAAAATTTTAAATACCACTATGATCGAGTCTCCTTCGTGCTTGTCTGTGTCTTTAAAGTTCCAAAGAAATCAGTAGATTTTCACTGAATGAGCTACTAAAATGGCCAGTTGCAAAGTTATGCTAAATCCAATCAGGAGAAAAAAGAGGAAGACAAAGACAAAAGTCACAGTGCTCCACAGCAGGAAGCTTGAAATATTTGGAAGAGACTGATGTTCTAGGAAGCTCAGTCAACAAAGCTCCAGAAGGCCCATGTTAAACACATATGTTAGGTCACCATAAGAAAACCAGAAATGTTCAGGGTTAGGGTTAGGTAAGGGTTAGGGAAGCAGTAAGGTACTAGCATTATTGAAGTTTTCACAAGATACACCCAATAGTTTATAAAGACTACTGGCCTGGAGATAGATATGAAAAGCAAATTAATAAAATTAATATTTAATAAATTAATAAAATACATTTATGCTGCAAGAGGAACCAGTGTTTGGAGCAGCTGTGAAAGGCAGTAAAGAAGGAATTTCAATACCAAGGATAAACAATAAAAATATTAAAATAAAATCACTCTGAATTGGGGTAGTTTTTCCTATCTTTCATTCTAAATCCATGCCTCAACATGGAACTGTTAGATTTAAAATCCCTCTACGATTGTATCCAGAAAGAGTTAGGCAAAACATTATTTGCTAATATGAAACGCATAACTGGTGACATAGCCCTGAGATCAGATAGTTTGCTGACTATATATAATATATAGATCCCTAGACAATAACAAAAAACTCAAACAAAATCAAAACTAAATGTGAAGAATGGAGAAATTATTAGTTTTGACAGGGAAAATGAAGAATATCCTGGAAAAGAAACTGCAGTTTCCTCTGGGATACAGAACAGAGTTGAATTTATTGGGAAAACAATCACAGCAGTCAGACATCTTTAACTTTCAAAGACAAAAGTCTTCTAGGGTGTCGTGGTTTTACCACTTAAAATAGCGATTCTGACAAGAGATGTCCGAGAGAAGTCACACACACACCAAAAAAGGCAAAGAAAACACACAAATATCACAGTTAATTTCACACACACAGGAAAACCCGACAATAAAGTGCAAAAAACAGGCAAATTAAGCTTTCCCAGGGTCCGTGTTGGGGTGAGAACGCTCTGGAATAGTGCTGGTCTCTTTCTTGGGCTCCCAAAGAGATACCGGGATAATTAGAGAAGGCCCGCGACCGATCTGAGGACCTACGGCAGCGTGAGCCTCCGCTCGGCTTTTTTTCTGAAGAAAAAACACTCAGCCAGTTAGAAACCGCGAGCCCCCTCCCCCTTCCTTCAGCCCCCAGGAAGGGGTTTCAGTGCTGAGGAAGAGATGTGGTCTTTAAACCCGGGCAATAGCCACAGACACTCGCCAGTCCACCTGCCCCTGGGGAAAGAAAAAAAAAACACAAGGGAAAAAAAAAATGACCCCCAAGGAAGAAGTCCGCCCCCCAGGAAATCACGAGAAAAAATACAATCCCGAGAGAGAGAAGTCCACCCCTCCAAAAAAAAAATAATCATGAGAAAACGTGATCCCGAAGAAAAAGAAAAAGAAACAGCTCACCCCCTCAGACAAACCAACATCCTGCTGTCGCCGCTGTGCCACTAGCCCGTCCACGTGCGCTGTGGACGATGCTGCCACCACGGTGAATCCACGCTGAGAGAGAGCGATGGCGTCTGCTCTCCTCTTTTTATAGGGGTCCCCGATCTGCGCATGCGTAGATGGCTCCTAGGGGCCGGCCTTTCCTGCGACTGAGTACCCAGCATTGCGGGCCCCGCCCCGGGTGCAGCCCGCGCGCACGCGGTTGCTCATGGGAAACTCCACGGACGTCCGGAGGCGACGCGCAGGCCAGGAGGGCATTTCCGGTAATGGCGGCGCCCCCAGCGCCACGCGGCCGCCGCTGCTGGGCTGTCGCCGCTGCAACGGGGCAACGGGGAAGCAATGGGCAGGCCCCGAGATGGGGATGCTGGGTTGGCGGCGGCCACTCTCTGGCGGACCATCTCTGAGGGACACACGTGCCGAGCGACGTCGCCGCCACTCGGCTGGCGCTGCCCACGCTCCCCCAGGCGGGCGGGCGCACGGGCCAAGTGGCCACTGTCAGTGGGTAGCGAGGGAGGAAGGAGGAGCACGGGCGGCGGCCACGACGGCCACCAGCGCAGGGGATCGGCGGGAGCAGCTCCCCACCCCCTGGAAGGCACCGTGCGCCGCCGCCGTGGTCGCACCCGCAGCCCCGGGGCACGCCCCTGGCCCAGGCATGCCCACGGCCCCTGGGCGCGCTCCCGGCTTGCATGGCCGCCGGGGGATTCCCCCCCCACACCCGTCGAGTCCCACACGGCAGGAAAAAAAAAAAAGACCTGTTTTACTTTCATTTTCACCCCACGACATAGGGGAAGAGACACTAATGGCATACACTGAACAGATGCCAGGAACCACATGCTGCAGATGTCATATCTACATAGCCCCCATCCCAGTCACTTACCCTAGGCTCTGTTTAAAGACAAAGAGAAGCAAGCACTTTCAGAAAGAAATGCCGCAGGTTGCACCTATGAATGAATGAAGCATGAACTGATGGCTCAGTTACCATCTGTACAATTGTCTATACACTTATCTATGTGTACATATAACCACTTCAGATTCACTACCTTGGAAATTAGTATCAAAAAAGCACTAGAATTGCAATACTGTTTTCCTCTTTATGAAAATAAACAGCATATGCATAAATACCTGTTAATGCAAACAATTTTAAAAAATATGAACTGTATTGTTCATTATAGTTTCAATAACTGCTTCACTGTGACATTTGTTGCAATAAATATGAAATATCTTGAATTTCTGAATTCAAGTAATAATGTATGATGAAAATGTGTGGAATGCTTTCCCTCTGCCTGCAGACTTCAAAAAGCAATTTTTAAATGACTTTGTGATGAGCTAAAAATAGTTTATGCTTTAACTTTACATCCTCAGTACCTAATTAAAACAGGCCGAATCAGTTGGTATTGCAGGAATTGAACAAATACTTTGCTGGTGACTAAGTTTGTGTTTTTATTGTCTCTTTTCTGTTCCAGTGTGAAATTTTATAGTCTGTGATTTTTTTATTGGTTTTTTTTTAGGCACTACCTGGCCGTGCAAATTTTTTTCCAGGTTATTTTTGTTTCTTGCAGTAGCTCAGGGCTCTTCTGTGATTTTAACATCTGGCTGTAAAGCCGAATCCAGCATCTCTACAGCCAGTACCATTTCAGAAATGAGTTTACCCTTCTGCAGCAAGGTATCTCATAAATATTTTAGGACAGTTAAAATTTGATGTTTGAAAATCAAGCTGTGCTGATTAATTAATTGCCTAAATTTCAGAATATTGAAAGACTGCAAAAAAAATTTGAAAAAGTAAAGGTTCAAAAAAGCTGAAAGGCTTTGATTTTTGAGGGAAAGAACAAATAAGAAACAGTGTCACTGCAGAATCTTGCCAGCATTTTCTTTCATGGGGAAAAAATATGCCTTGCCTGTTGCAGAGCTGTTGGAAAGATAAGGCTATAAAGATTTTATTTTTATCTTGATGTGTCCTTAGATTATTACTGTTTTACTCACTCAAAAGACTGATGTATGAAGCCTGGAATAAATTAACACAGTTGCATTTAATTTTTCAGTAGGAGGTGGTGTAATCACAGATCATCTGTGGTATACTGGTCTGGATGGATGCAAGTTGGCTGGATTTTGGGATATCCCAACTTTGATGCTGTTATCAAAAGTGAAAGCTGATATCAAAATTGCCACACTCACAAAAAAACACAAACACGTTTTGCTAATAAAAGTAGTGAATGAAGCCCATTTCAGTGAAATAAGTTCTTACCACTTCTAATCAGGCCATTTTTAGCCATACCAAATAAACTAAAATTTCAAAAGTACATTTTTTGAAGGATGACCCTGTACCTACTGAAACATGCATTCAATCCATTATTTTCAAAAGTGCATGTACACAGTCGTACAGCTATTTAAGTAATATTTTTCTATCTGAGCACAATCTCATAGACATGTCTTATGCAAATATTCAATAGATGTAAAAATTTCTGCAAAGCTGCAAAAGAAATTCCAGAAGAAAATTATAAACATTTTCTCAGAATTAACTTGATAAGTGAAATGGTATTCATTGACATAACAATTACAAAAGCAATGTCCACTGTGCTATTTCTCACAGTCCACCACAGATTCAGAGGTCAGCAAGACTATAAATAATGGAATGTAGCTCATTGTTTGAACCTATTTGACTGTTATGATATTGTAAGGTGTATTGAGTACACCTGAAGTCTGCCACTCCTCTGCATCCTTCCAATGAAAATTATTAGGGCTTTTTCCATTAAAGACACTGAACTCCCAAAATTTCTGGGTCACTGAAAACAGAAGGGAAATAAATGCAAGACAGGAGGTCAGAGAAAATAAATAGAAAATAACCTGTCACCAAAGGAAAGAAATTACGGGTCACTTCAATGATCAAGAAACAGCTGAAAACCATCCAAAGAAAAGACGGTTTTTCACACTATGGGACCATAAATTCTATAACACATTGCCTTTAGCTGCACAGATGCCAAAAGTGCACTGTTTAAAAGTGATGAGGTTATCACAGAAAAATGTAGAAACAAAGGTACAGATATCACTTCTAGGTAAAAGTCAGCAAAACAAAGCAAAACAATAGAGTCATAGAACGGTTTGGATGACAAGGGACCTTATATTTCCAGTCCTCCTGAAATGAGCAGTGATCCCACCTACTTAGTCAGGTTGCCCAGGGCTCCCAAAAGAAATCTTTAAACTGCAGATCTCATGAAGCTGGAAGTTTTTGTCTGGGAAACTTAGTGAAATGTTTGTTCTACTCTTACTCCTTCCCAAGAATGTGCTGTATGTCACTAACACAGCATACAGAGCTGCAAAAGACTTGATCAGGACAAACTTAAGTGTTCCAATGTTCCCATGAGTGTCAGATCAGAATGCCCAGTGAGCAGGACAAAACAATAAAAAAACTTTAAATAAAATAAAAAATGAAAAGAAAAAAACTCATGTGAATTTCAATAAAATTTATAATCCCTGGTTACTTGAAATTTACATTAATGGACTATATATGGTAATGTATCCAGTGTGGAAATAATAATCCCTTTCAGGAAGGAAACCTTTCTTACTGCTTCTCAGAAGAAATGATTACACAACGTGTTATCAATTTAATGGCAAGAGTACATTTGGTAGAAACATATTTAGAAGAAAAATGGGAGCAAAATTAAAGTACAGGTATTAAGGAGATTTGACAGCAGGGTGCTAAAGGAGCATGAAATTAAGTTATGCTAAGAGGTGATGTTTAAAATGACTGATTTCCACCAGAGCATCACTGTTTTCTTGTCAAGTATTTTGTGCTCTCAAATGCATATCAAGAGTAAACCAGGCTCCAGAGGCAGCAGAAAATATTAATAAAGTTGAAATGTTGAACATGAGGAGGTAAACAGAATTTCTATTTAAAGACCAACCGGTTTGATAAATCAGATCACATAACTCTTTAGCACATAAAATAAAGTGACCCTTAATACTAAGAGCAACATTAAAAATTGATCTTTGACTTGGGAAGCAAGCAGAGAGCTTGCAACATGATGACATCTAAAATTTCCTAGCCAAGTTAAAGATGATTGCCAAGGTTTTATTTCTGAACATACTGTCTTCTACTCCTTTATACCATGGGGCTTTCTGCTAGAGTCTACATTGAGTCACATCAGCATCTCACAGGAGGAAGAAGAGTTTGAATTAAGTGGCAAAGCTGAACAAGAGAGAGCACTGCTACATTTCCAGGATCATAGGACAATTCAGGCTGGAAGGAAGCTCAGGGACTCAGATAGATCAACCTCTGCTGAAATATTCCACAGATGTTAACAGGTCCTCACGTTATTGCTACCTTTCCCTATGCTCCTTTCCCATGCCTGAACTACCATTTCTCCCAACTTGCAAAGTACCCATGACCAATTGTCTTATACGATTATAGCATATTTTTTAAAGTATTAACCCCTTGCATTTTGCCTGCATCCTCAAGACACATCTTCTGTGCTGGCTCATGGCAGCAGCTCCAACCATGGACCAACTCTGTGCCAGTACTGCCGCAGTGTCACACCCACAAAAGTGGGGACATCAGCAGTTTCCACTCTGGAGGAAAACCAATGGCCATGTCCCACAAGAGTCCTGTCAGCATTGGAACACATGTAAGGATGATGTAGAAGACAACAATGAAGTAGCAAAGCTTATCGATAGTATCAAAAATATTCAGAGTAGTGAAAAGCTGACTGCCAAGATTTATCAAAGGATCTTCTGATATGAGCATTGCAGTGACAATAAATTCATCATCAATAACTGAAAGAAACACAACTGTGGAAAAACAATATTCCATAGATCTAAGAAGTGGTGAGCTCCAATTTATCTGTTACATGCAGAAAGAGATGCTGCATAATACAGGCTGTTCTCTGAAAGTGTCAACGTTGTGCCACATATCACTGTGCAAAAAAAGAAAAAAAAAAAGCTAGCATTTAATAGGAAAGGAACAGAGAGCAATTGAATTTTGTCACTGTATAGATCATAACATATATCATCTCCTGCATTTCAGAAAACAAATCAACAACAACAACAAAACATCCCAGAGATACTGCTCAGATAAGCAGAGATTCAAAATAACTTCTGCAGCATACAGAAGGGAGAAAAATTGGGAGGACATAACAGAAGGCTATAAAAACATATATTACATGGGGATTAAAGGATGAAATATAAACAAGCTGCAGTTATTCACCATTTCTTATGCACAGAATAGAAAGGACATCCAATAAAATTAACGTGCTGTAATCTTAATTAAAAAAAATCCCACAAAACATTTTTATTTTCATAGTACAAATAGTTGAAATCCAGAATTTTTTACCTCTATACTTTTGGCTACTTTTCTGGGATATGCCTCTCCAAATGGCCACTGACTACTTTATTCCACGGGACAGGAGCAATCTGGACAGCTACTGTCATTCGAGATGCATTATTTATTTAATGCAACTATTGTCTGTTTCAGTCTCTTTTTAATCCCCTCTTTCCAAGAACATACTGGGCTTTTCCTAATCATTCAGCATGATTCAACATTGGATTTGTTAAGTCTACAGTTGGATAATTTAATTTTATATGTATTTTTTTAAAAAGTCACTATTTTATACTATATTATATAGATATTATTGTATATTAGATAGACTATACATTATATATTATATAGACAATAGTCTATTATTTATATTTGGATTGTTTTTTATTAATAATTTGTTTCCAATGGAATAACTTCTAGAATAAATAAACTTCACAAAACAGATTTCATTAATATTCACTCAATGTTTGAATTTTTCCATACATTTAATTCCCCAACACACCGGGCAAGCATTTTCTGAACAAAGCTAGTGAAGGTGTTAGTGCTCAATTCCTCACAAAATCAAAAGGATTTCACCAAAACAGGAAAGCAGCCAGAAAAAAAATGCTTTACATTTAACAAGTCTGTCTTTACAAGTAAATATACACTTACCATATTTCAGTTATCCTCAGCAGGTCTAAAGAGGAACAGGCAATGATGAAACAGATCCTGATTTTTTTCTCCATTGCACTCTCTCAATAAATAGCTACATTATCCCTAGCAGAGTGAAAGCTGTATAGGCAGCAAGCAGTTTCTCCTATCAATGACAAATAATTCTAAATACAGAGTATCTGAGACAAAGAATTATATTGATATTGTAGCACTTCAGTGCTTAAATTCATTGTATTGAAATAATCTTAAGTATGAGCAATTTCTGTCTCCAGTACTTTTAAGGGCTCTCAAATTGCAACTTTCCCAGGAAATATTTGCAGGTTTTCTATGGACTAAAATAGTGCTATTCTTTTTGTTTTCTTCTTCCTTTTACTGCTGTTTGAAGATGGCAGAAAAATAAAATGAATGGACTTTAATGTGTCACAAAAATGGGCACCAATGTAGAACACAGAGCAAAAAATGGACTGAGCTAATAGATCCACCACAGCACAATGCAATGCCATGCAGTAGCTGGTGCGCATCTGGAAGCAGTATCACTATGTTCATGTGCTGTAAAAAGTCTCAGTCAGGGATGTTTCTGTTGTCTCAGTGAAAAGAGATGGAGAAACCAGTAAAAGCCTTATGATTTTCCCACAGAGAGGAGACATGCCTGTGAATTATTCTCTCTGAAGGGGTAGGGCTAAGAATGAACTAAGATGCTCTCATTCAGTTTAGATTCTGTGAATCTTCTCTGGATTCGAGTGAGCCTCTCAGCTCAAACATGGGTAATGCATGTTGGTCATTCAGCTTGTTGTTGTTTGCCTTTACAAAGTGCTGTTAAGAAGCAGCTGCCGAACCTCCATACACCAACCAAGAAATTTCTGGTTCTAGTGAAAGTAAATTAAAATTTTTCTGCTTACATGTCAATTGTCCTGTTATGATCTGTTTCAGGGTTTGCTGAAGTCTATTGGTACAAAGATTGTTCTTTTCCATCAGTAGCACTGTCTCAATGAGGTTCATTTTTATGGTCATGGTTCATTATTTTTATTACTTTGAAACAGCTGATAGACAACTAAATGTTATAACCAGCAACAAACAGCAATCAAATTTTCTCCTCTTTCCAAACTATTATCTCATTGCCCTTTAATTTACCTCTTCTCCAATGTAATACCAATTGAATGTGAATGGTCCTTAAATTTGCACTTGGTCTCAAATCAGTCATGAGATGAATTCTGTACTGAACTACCAGGATGTAAACCCAGAGTGATGACATTTTAACATATGAATAAACAAAGCCAGTAACTCAGCTCAGTCAAAATAGATACCTCCAAGCTTTTTCATACACTCTAGTATGTATTTTCCACATAAACCTTTTCTTTCCAACATCATTTCAATCCACAATACTAACATAAGAGAAAAGAGAGAAACTTAAAAAATTCTAGAATAAACTGTTTTATAGTATAACTATAACTATGGCATTTCTTTAACCATGGAGATATAAGCACTACATAATTAGGAGGGGCAGCATTCCAGAAGACTGCTTCAGTGCTTTCAGTCATGGTAGAAATTAGTCCGTGTTTTTCTAAACTGGATTAACAATATATATACATTTCATCTGACTCAGCAATAGCCACTCTCAGAACTGAGAGTTTTGAGTCAGCTATGTTTATTCAGCATGCTGGGAGAGACCACACAGAATTCAAAAGTCCCTCCTCCAACCACATCGTTCACGAGACTTTATATCCCTTTCCATGGTAGGCGTTCTGCATTACATGATTGGTTCCCGGTCCAAGATCCCTCCCCACTCCCTGCCCCAACCCTTCCATCCCAACAGGAAGGGGGCTGAGCATCTTTCTCTTCCCTTCTCTTTCTCTTCCTCAGCTGTCATGCTGAGGTATTGCATGGCAACCAGTCCACAAAAAACCATGTTTTTCACCTGGGGACCCTGGGGTGTTTTCCTAACTGCTATCTCCAAGCTACATGTATTGTCTACTTCTAATTCCCCTTGCTACCTTATCTCTGGTTTTTACAGTCACCTCGCTCATGTCAGCTTTGTTCTCTGCAATTCTGCTACCTAATTCCCTAAAGCATCCCGAAATGATCCCTTCCAACACCAACTCACACCATAAGCAAGGCCCAGAACACTAAGAACGGAATCACAGGAAGCATATGAACAAATTCTGTTACAACAAAAACAAATTTTAACCATAATCATCACATAGAAATAACTTCCGGTAATTTTGCATAGTCCTTTGCATTTGCAAATTCTCAGAAAATTTTTAGTCAATAGTCTCACAACTCCCCCTATTTCCCAGATATCACTATCACAAGTTTAGAGAGAGAATTTGCTCATGAAACAGAGCAATTTGTGCAGGGATGTAAAATCAAATAATAAAATTCAAAAGCTAACCTCCTTGCCTCTGTTCAAATTAATTTATCATTTTCCACTTTCAGTCTGTAAACAAGGCTACAGACTGAACTAAATGGATTGTCCCCTGAGGGAATATTCTGGGAAATAAAAGAGTAATAGAAGACTTTCAAAATAATAAATGCTGTTCTTCACCAACTATACTACATAGATGAGAACTACAAAAGCAATAAGAGGAAAGAAAAAGTAACATAAAAAGATTCTTCAAATGCAAGTAGAACGACAGTAAGAATCATGTCAAACTAGCCTTCACCAAAAATGGATTAAATATCCTAGCATAGGTCTCACACAAGAAGGTATTATTCAAACAGGAACTCATGCTAAAATTGGATATCCAACTCCATAAATCAAAATCACAAGGCTGCAATAAATACTTAAACTCTGTCCATTGAAAAATATGGAGCTGGATGCGATTCTGATTTCCAGCCAGCTAAGTTGTGGGATGCCTTTATTAATCAATAGAAAATTATGAAGGGAAGAATGCATGTGCCTGAAATTCATCCTTGTGATCCCTTGCCTATTTAGCTGTCTACACACAAGCATCTATGAGAAATCAATATTCAAAACCATTTTTTAATAAATTTATATGTCTCTTTGTTCAAACAACTGGTCCCTCTCCAGAAAAAGCAGTGACTGATTCTCTTCTTCCCACGATAGCCCAACAATTAGGAAGCACCACAGATGGACAGACAGCTTGGGTCCTAAGCCCTCTACAGCCATACATGTTTAAAACCATAGCCTATGCATCCCGAGAATAGGCCTATAATCAATCAATAAGCTCAGGAATAAACTATAGAATAGCTGGAGAAGAACTTTGCTCAGTCTCATAAAACAGAAACGTAATTACTCTGTAAACGTGTCCAGGTACAAATCAGACAGGCAAAATGTGGTTTAAAATAGCAATCAATACTACTGCAAATGTGTATTTATGACACTGTCAGCTGAACAATTGACCATAAGTCATTTCAAACTAGCAATTAAAAGGATAACCTTTCAAACCCCACATTTTGTAACAGCTTCCTAATAGAATGAATAAGAAAATCCTTCCAGACTCTAGGATATAGCCTGAAAATTTTCTAGGGGGTTTTAGGAGGTGCTGGCAGGTGATTTGAGCTACTGGCAGAGTTCTTCCAGTCCTCCATTCCTGCGCTGCTTTTGCATAGCAGGCTACTAGTGACGTGGCCCCTGGCTTTTTGAATGATTGGAAGAGCCATTGAGAATGTACATGTTAGAGCTGGGAGAGTAGATAACAACTAATTCACAGCAAAGCATTTAAATAGGCATTGAAAAAGCATGCCATGATCTCAGCCTATTTGTCAGAAACTGCTGAGTACCAACAAATGCACAATTATTGCTGTGAATCTGGAAGGGTATCTGGAGAATGAACGTCCTAGTTCT
Source organism: Neodrepanis coruscans (assembly GCA_013400695.1). Classification (NCBI taxonomy): domain Eukaryota; kingdom Metazoa; phylum Chordata; class Aves; order Passeriformes; family Philepittidae; genus Neodrepanis; species Neodrepanis coruscans. The sequence goes on along the minus strand of VYZS01028952.1, from coordinate 2,427 downwards.
AGGGGTCTACATTATCAAGCTAAAAGAGGAAGTAGTTTATGACAAAACAAAGCATTTAAAAAACAGGGAGCTAAATTTAAATTCCTATAATTCTATTTAGGCACCATATGGTCGTATTTTCAAAAACACATGGATGATTTAAAAGCAAAAGTCCTGCTGAAAGCCAGTGGGTCATGAACACTTTAGAAACTGCTACCCAGCTGAGGCTGCATATCTTTGAAGACTAGGGTTTATGTAACCACAAAAATCACAGTTCTGCAAAATAAAAAAGAGTCTCACAACAGCTGTTGACATTCTCAAAAGCTGTATTTTAACTCCTACCTGAATGGTAAAAGTGACTCAATGCTTTTGTTATATGCCTGACTGGTGGCAGCTAACTTGCTAAAAAATGTACCCTGCTGTTTTGAATGCAGATTGATATATTACCTGAACTTCACTTTTAGAATATGACTGATCTGCAGAGTACTCATAGCCAATAACAGGTACATCATCAGCTACCAGCTACATATTGAGATACTCAAAAAATAACAGTTCTGAGGCTTGGATTAGAAATTACCATTTTTTTCCATAAGAATTAAGCCCATACATGATTCAGGTGACTCAGGACCTCTAAGGCAGATTTTCTTCCCCTGTTTTTCTCAGTTAATATTACCTCCAGCCTCATTTCACATGGATCGAATAATTTCACACAGACTTAACTGTCTTCCCGATTTTAAAATAAAGAGCAAAACAAAACAA
>VYZS01028951.1:0-17853 GCA_013400695.1 Neodrepanis coruscans | reverse complement strand
AAATATTAGTTGTCATAAGTTTCTCCTGATTCTTAGTACAACAAGCATTCAAACCAGAAATCACATATTGAATATATACTGCAAATTCTAAAAGATATATTGAATTATTTACTTTTCCTTATTTGTCGACAGAGAGATGCTTTAAGGATTGCTTTCCTTTTCTGCCCTTAGTGAAAATCAGCTTTTTCTTTTTTCTTTTCTTATGCACAGATAAAGTGCTTCTCTCAATAGAAAATCTACGAGAAATTAANGCCGAGATAGGAGCACAGTGGTTTTCCCACGAAAAAATATTTCAATTTATAATTCATCAGAAGCTCATTGTGTGCACAAATATTTCTCACAGTTTTAAAAGGCTGCAGATGGACTACTTGAAATACATCTGACTATGCAAAGTGCTGGTGACCCCGACTTTCCTGCAGACTATAGGAACTAACCCCAGGTGTCTGTTTTAAGCAGTGACCCAGCCTTTTCTCCTTGTGCATTACCAAATTTCTTTGTGGTACCTAACACTTCACGTCTCTATGTGGTTTCATGGGTCTAAGCTTGTCTTTTTTGTAATTTCACTAGCACAGCTTCTAGGCATTGATGTGTCCCTTAATTCCCCTTAATAGCAAAGGGACCCCATGAGCCAACTTCAGTAGACCTGAAAAGATCACCCCTGATGTCTCCATGGTATCTCCAGCCAAATCCTGGAGTTTCAAACATGTCTTGTAGCTTATTTCTGCAGAGTTCTGCGGATCTAACACCTGAAGTGAGGAGATGGATTCTTAGAACAACAACAGGAAAAATCATTCTGTAATTTGGGAAATAAAGACAGTACTCCACCAGCAAAGAAGCAATTGTACACGAAATCCTGCCTGAAATTTCCTTTCTCTAAGGAGCAATTTTGTCCCTCCTGAAACAAGAAGCAATTGTACACGAAATCTTGCCTGAAATTTCCTTTCTCAAGGGAGCAATTTTGTCCCTCCTGAGACACCAAAACCTTTATTTGAGACACATTTCTCCAAGTCAAGATTTTCTTGAGCTTTGTGGAGTGTCTGTCTATGCTGAACATCAAAATTAAATATCCCTCTTCCCTGCACATGGAGGGAAAGATGCTTATTGTCCTGAGAAGAAAACAACAGTTTTAGCTATAACACAGATATTTTCTTTTTGCTATTGTTCCCTTTGTGGTTAAATTCAATTCATTTATACATTCATTCCTACATATAAAGTGTACTGAAAACTGCTTTCCCTATCTCTTCGTCTTCTAGTTATGGTGAAGTGGTCCTGTTTGATGTAAAATTGTGAATAAATTAATTCTTGCTCATACACTCATACATGCCTGGTTCACAGAAAAATATTTGTTCTGTGAAGATCCTATCTAAGTTTTACAAGTCTACATGTTCTCTGCCGACCTGAGAGGGTGGTGGGTCAAAACCCACCTGTAGCTTTAAACTTTCTCTTTTGAGAAGTCCAATTTGTGTCAAATTTTGAATAAAACAAGATCTGTTTGGGCGTAAATGTACAGATATACACTGTTTATTCTGAAGAAAATTGATAAGGTTTTCAATAGGAGGAAAAAATATCTAAATCTTAAGCAGAATACCAAAATATATATTTATTTATGTGTGCATTGAATTCAGTTATACCTTAGCTAAGCTTGCCCTAAGATATCCATACAAAAGAATTTTTTTGTCATTGATGCCTGGAGCAGTGTTAGCGATATAAATACATGCAGTACAGAACAGTGACAGAAAGCAGCACAATGATCCTGTTTTTAGAGAGCAGTAAAGGATGCACACACCTGTTGCATAACTTACTGCTGCAGTTAGAGTATTATTCTTTCTCTCTAGTGCAACTGTTAGGTAGTTTTTGCTTCTGATTCCTCAGCTACTATCAAAATGAAGATCTTTTTCTGCTTGTCTTGATTTTATAAGGATTTGAGAACAAAATTATGATCCCCCAATTTTATCAGGAACATTTACCTTACTATCATTTCCTTCAGTTTATTCACAGAGTCCTCTAACAGGTTTTCTATCTCTACTAACACAGAGCTAAATTTACTTATGCACACATAACAAAAAAATGCTTGGCTAGGATCTTTCCTAGCCTGTCTGTCCTAGCCTTTTCCTGTCTGTCGTGTAAACATTCATCCTTTGGTCTGTAATATCGCTAAGGATCACATACTATTATCTACCTATTATCTCAATAGGATATTCCACTGGTTATTAAGTCACCTTTTCCTACTGTCCTAGGAAGCAACAGAGTTCTGACTGCTCAGAGACTGGTTCCATATGTACATACTCAGCTGGTTTCCATTTGATTTGTGTTTCAATAACTGGCCATATTGCCTCCTCCTTGCTTAATCATAACATTAGTAACTTCTATCACATTAGTAACTTCTTAAACATAGCATTAGTAACTTCTATGTGCAGTCCTTCATACTGGCATATACCCTTCTAATATAACGCTGTTCCTATCTGCTCCCATGTTTTTCTGTCAAAAAAACAGTGACTGCTAACACAGATGGCATATTAATTTATTTATTTAAAGTTTTTTCATCTATTCCTCTGTTACAAAATCTTCTATATTTCTATTTGCTGTTACCTAAAAAAAACCCGACCTTTTTTTCCTTGCTAGGTATTGTTACAAACATTACTTCCCCTCCTTCAGCTTCATCTCCTTATCTGCATGTACAGATCTTTCTTTTAATTATCCAGATATTGTTCACTCTTTTCATCATAAATTCTTCCATTTTCTTGGGTCACTGCAGTGTGCTCGGAAATAAAAAATTTGTATTTTCTTTTTACTTGTAAAATTTCTTCATAAAGATGTAATTACATATGCACACACTTAGCACATAATTAAATTGATCTAATTTGAATAAATAGATCTAAGACCTACAAAAAACTCTTCAGGTTCCCTATGTAAGCGGTGGGAAGACATAAGGCATGATTATTTTAATCTAAAATAGATATTTAAATTACTTCATGTGTTTTCTGTTGTAAAAGTACTGTGTCTCTCCACTAACTATAAAAGGATAGATAAGACAGCTGAGGTATCTGGCTCAAAACTGAGTATCTCTCTGTAGACATTCACAATTAGACTAATTGCTTTTCATCTGTCATATTTCAAAAAGAGAAAAAAAGAGGAAAAAGACAAATCTTCTCTTTCAGTCCCAATAAAAACAGTCTTTATATACTCATCTCACTATCCTTGAGAAAACTCCTATATATTGTAGAATCATAGAATATTAGTGCAAACCCCCTGCAATGAACATCCTTGCATCTTCCATTGGATCAGGTGGCTCAGAGCCCCATACAGCCTGATCTGGAATGTTTCCTGTGACAGGGCACCCACCACCTCTCTGGGCTACTATCTCAGTGTTTTACCACCTTCATTGTAAAAGACTTCTTCTTTATATCTAATCTAAACCTGCCCTCTTTCACTTTAAAGCCATTCTCCCTTGTCTTATCACTAGTGCCCTTGTAAGAAGTGCCTCTCCAACTCACTTGTGGACTCCCTCTAGGTCTTCAAAGGCTGCTATAATGTTTCCCTGAAGCCTTTTCATGTCCAGGCTGAACAGATTCAACACTGAAAGCTGAAGTGACAGCCATAGGTACCTGCGGTGAAGGTGCTAGCTGGGGCCTGTTTAGTATGGTCTGCACAGCAGAAAAAGACACTGTTGTAGTACAACGTCATGGATAAACCTTGTTACCACTCCACTTCTGCAAAGTTTAGAGTATCCAGTGATTTTCATTATATCACACATGTGAATTTGTATTTAATGTACCCAAATAGTGTGATATGACCTTTTAATTATGAAACTTTGCTTTGATTAGACTTTAGAAACCCAGCTTCCTACTGAGTAATAAAATTCATTTGCTGTTATAACATTGATTAAATCTTGAGTATCTTTCAGCTAAAAAAACATATGGTGTAAGTAAAACATGCACAGATTGAAACATTTCTGAGGCAAAATTGGTTAACTCTCTCATTTTTTTCAGCATTAGTAAGATTTAAATTTGGATTTTGATGATTAAATCTGATATAAATTTTCAAAATATTAAAAGGTTCTTTTTAATAGGATCATGAAACATTTTTTTCAACCTCAGTTTTCTTTACTGTAGAAATTTTCATATTTTAATATTTAATTTATTTACTTTTAAAATTATTGGACAGGAGCATACTATCAAGGTCTTATCTAAACCACCATTCTATATGGATTCATGTGTCTTAGATATTTTCAAATGTTTTAGGGACTTGGGACACATTCTTAGATGGTCCTTCATAAACCTGACCTCTCAACCAACCTCAAATACAATGACCTGTGAAAAATATCTGCTCCATGAATACTAAGGAGACTAGAAACTGTGGTCATGAAAGGTTCTTAGAGGCAAAATAGTGAGATATCTTCAATCATATCACTTATATTTATCTCTCTGTGTTTATGTGCATGTGCACTTCTACTTGATCTGAAACTTTGCCACACAACAAAAAATGTAAATAAATGTCTCAATGATATATTGAGGAAAAGTGTAATTTTTTTCTCACAAGTATGCATTGCTCTTTTGCGGAGGGTTTTCTCTCAGGGTCATCACACCACTACCAATGTGATCCAGTGATGCCATTTACTAAAGGCATCAGACTTATTTTATATCACTTCTAAATGCTCACACGCATCTAACTCTATTACTATTGGTGCACACTTCTTACTCTATTATTTTTGGTTAGTTAAGCTTATGAACACACTTCTATACATTCTAATTGGTTATACTCTTTTCATAACGCAGCAGGTTGTGGTTGGCCCGGTCCACCTGCAGCTCTGGACTTATTTTCTTCTCTTGTTTAACTTTTCTCTTTTTTGCACCAAGGTCGAATTGTCCTTATATGCATTCTTTTCTCACCAGAAAGTTAGGTTGAATCATCTTTGCATATCTTGCTGCATATCTTTCTCACGAGAAATCTAGGCCACGCAGCTCATCCTCTCATCAAAAAGCTGAGTTGTGCATGGGCCTATTGCCCTCCAAAAATCCTACAACACAGAAATTCTCCAGCACTCTTTATCAAAGCCAGAGCTCTTTTCAAACAATGTTAAATAGCAGCAATTCCAATGCCTAGTAGTGCAAGGTTAGAGAAGATGAGCTCAGTGATCAGTGCTTTAATATTTATCTTGACTACAGATTTTGCAACTCAATGACAACTTCTTTCCTTTAGTTTTGAAATTAAATGAGAATTTACTGTGTGGAAGATATAATCACTTTGGTCTACTTCAGCAAAGTAGTTAGACCATGATTTAGTGAACCAATTTAATCAATGTCTCATTGATGTGTCAAAATATTTATAGAAGTGAATGCATCTTGTTAAAAAGGTGTTTGTTTACAGGCTTGTAAGAGTAGATACTTTAAAAGGATCATTTAAAATACATATTTCCTGGTTGAAACTGAAGCTAAAGTGTTTCTGAAGCCTTCTCTTTTCCCAATTTTTACAGTAGGAATTCAGGTTTAAATAAAAGACTCAAGGAAATAAAATACTCCTTAATTATTAAAATATAACGCCTTATATAGGTACAGCAGCTGTGCAGAATTTAAATATTCCTTATTTCCCAAACTATATTGCTTTACAGGGATACAAATCACACCTGGTCTAAAATTCAATATTAGTGAACACAGCTTGAGTCTCAATAAACATTTACTGCCATAATTTTCTATTACTTAAGAAATATTTTAAGTTTGTTTATTCATTTATTTATTTTTATTATAGCTGTAATAAATTATTAGTCAGAGTTTTGATCCCTTGAATACAAAGTTGTTCATAAATGTTATGCTGTAACAGAAGAAGAAATGTCTATGTTTTACAAAACCAACTTAAACTGGAGAATGAGTTTGAGATTAAAACAGTTACAGAGTCATAAAAGGCAATTTTAACAGTGCAAAACAGTCTCCCACGTAAACACTATTACCACTCTAAGGCAGTATTACTGCACAATTTCAATAAGGAAATAGAGCAAATATCTAATAAGCAATTTGGAAGAAAACAAAAAGAAGAAAATAGACCAACAGATTACTGAATATATTTGGTTTTATGAGACAAAATAATTACACTGAGTGGTTATGACAATGTTCTGTAACAATAAAGAAAGTGATAACGTGTGTTGAGTAAGCAGTTGGCATCTTCAACGCCCTTATGCTCTGAACTTGCAAACACCATTGAGCAGAAGGTCCATTTGGGTCTGTGTCATGTCTGCTGGTAAGATTCTCTGTCATTCCCCACGTTCATTTGTTGGTATTCCTATGCTTGCTTGGGAACCCATGCAGCTGGGGAAATGGATCATTTGTAGCCCTGATTTTGACTTTTATTTGCTACATGTTTTGGACAAACAGAGATTCAGGAGATTGGCTTCTTTTTGCCTACCAGTTGCTTAGCATCTGGTAGCAGAGATAGTAGACTCCTTCAGGCTCCAGTCTAGAGCAAATCACAGTTTGCTTTGACAAGCAAAAAGTGATATGAATCTCTGTGCAGCAGGGATTACTAGGTTGCTTGCTGGATTTCAAGCAGGTTGAATTAGGATAGCAGTGGTGACATTTACTTTTCCTCTCTGGAACTGATAAAATTTCATTCTTTCATATATTTTAGCTAGCTGTTGAATAACTTATGTTCATATTAGCTTAACCAGGCCTGAAACATTATTAATCTGCCACTGATGGTACCTAAAATTATTAAGTAATAATTAACTATAAATTCTTGAAATGGTTTTATGATAGGAAAGCACTTCAAGTAACCACAGCATCTAGTACATAGAGCAAAATAAGTTAAACCAAACTAAACCAAACCAAACAAAACCCAAAGAAACTAAAAAATAACAACAAAAAAAGGATAAATCTGACAGGGATTTCTAAAAAATTCAGAAAAAGTACTAATCTCCTTTAAAAATTACTTGTTAGTGTGTCGTGGTTTTACCACTAAAAAGCGTGGTACTGACAAGAGATGTCCAAGAGAAGTCACACACACCCAAAAAGAAAACACACAATTAACACAGTTTATTTCACACACACAGAAAACCGACGATAAAGTGCAAAAACAGACAAATTAAGCTTTCCCAAAGCCCGTGTTGGGATTGGAACACTCTGGACTAGTGCTGTTCTCTCTGCTGGGGCTCCTGAAGAGACGCCGGGATAATTAGAGAAGGCCCGTGACCGACCTGAGGACCTATAGCAGCACGAGCCTCCGCTCGGCTTTCTGAAGAAAAACACTCAGACAGTTAGAAACTGCGAGCCCCCCCTCCCCCTCCCTTCCCCACCCTGGGAAGGGATTTCAGTGCTGATGGAAAGATGTGGCCTTTAAACCCGGGCTATGGCCGCGGAAAATCGCTAATCTGCCCGCCCAGGAAAAAAATACCACAAGAAAAACGCGACCCCCAAGAAAGAGGTCCACCATCAGGAAATCACGAGAAAATGCAATTCCGAAAGAGTAGTCCACCCCCCGGAAAATCATGAGAAAAGGCGATCCCAAAAGGAGCAGTCCACCCCCCAGGAAATACCACACCGGGTTGCCGCCACGGAATCGCTGTCCCGTCCACACGTGGGGTTAGTCTCGGTGCGAAGATGAGGAGCGATGTTAACGCCGCCAAGTCCATAGCCGAAAAGAGGAAGATGGTGTCCACTCTCCCCTTTTTATAGGGGACCCTTCTTTGTGCATGCGCAGATGGCCCCTAGGGGGCCGGCCTTTTCTGCGATTAGCGCTCGGGCCCTGCCCCGAGTACAGCCCCCGCACCCTGGTCGCTCACGGGAACACCGGGTCGGACCGGCCGGAAGCAACGCGCAGGCTGGAAGTGCGGACCGATCATGGCAGCGCCCTCAGCACCCCGGCCGCATCAGCAGCCGCCGTCGCTCCTATTGGATGAGCGCGGCTCTGCTGCCCGCCCAGCGGGTGGGGTGGAGGGGAGGCAGGGATCCGCTGCTCTCACTGGATGAGTGCGGCGCCGGTGCCCACCTGGCGGGCGCCGGGAGGGGCAGAGGGGAGGCGGGGATCAGCTGCTCTCACCGGACGAGCGCAGCTCCACCACCCACCCAGGCTGCGCCCAGGAGCGTGGCACATTCGTACAGGCGGCTCAGCAGATCGGCGCCGCCGGGGAGGGGGCCTCCACACGCTACATGTCCCTCGCCTGGGCTGGGCGAACGGCAGCTTCCCACACTGAGCCCATCGTGCCCACGGATGCTGCTCGCCCGCGGACGCCGCTCGCCATGGCGTGCCCGCAGGCTGCACCACCACCCCCCGCCACCTTCCCCGGCCAGCAGGGAATGGGGGGATGGGAGAAACAATTTTTATTTTCCAACCCGCAACATATTGTTAAGCATTTTAATTTATTTTCAGGAGTGTTTGCTATTCCCTGTAGAACTCAAGAGCATGCAAATTTATCCATCAATTTACTGCTTTAATCTGTAGATAATGTCTGTAGAAACATGCAGGAAGATCTATTTAGAAAACAAAAAATCAAGTACCAGAACTACGAGATGAAGAATTTATTATAGGTTCTTGCTGACAGGAACTAATTTACTCTTCTGCTATTGAGTAACCGTTTCAGTGTAGTCCTACTCCAGTGTTTCTCCATAAAACTTTGTGGTCTCATGTGAATCACCATGACATTCTGACAGAAGATAGGGAAACTAATCCAACATTTCTAACAGTAGTTGACTAACTTTTATACTCAGTTTTATATTCCACACATTTCAATAAACTGTTTTCAACAGTTGTCAACTAGCACATGTTGTGTATTTCCTTCACAAATGCTTGCTTCGGCTACTAATAAAACATAAAAAACATTTGTCACTCCTTATATTTGTGAAAACAGCAGAAAGCCTTTAAAAGTACATCTGTAAAGCACTTTCTCATCCTTTAGTACTGTTTCTAAAAGTTTTGAGCTTCCTTTTATGTTTTTTTTAATGTATATGTTTTTGCAAAATTAAAAACTATTATATTTTGTCTTTATTTAGAAGTGAGAGGCAGGAATGCCGCAAAACTTTTCAGGTAAATGTGTTGGGAAAATTAAATTTTACATAAAGCTCATTGCAAACTAATATCACTGGGTGAAATAGGCTTTAGTGTATAGTCTTGAAAAAACATTCTTGATAGCTAAGGAAGAGATTTTAAATTCAATTTTTACTCAGCTTTTGTTACTGTTTATACTTTACTGTTCCTCAAAATTGCACAGGATAAAACATTAAATAAATTAGTGACCATGTAAGTGAAATAATTCCTACACTGCCAATCAGCTCAGATTTCTCTTCATTTAAAGTGACAGGGGTCAACTTTTAGGTGAGCTGAACTCTATTTTAATCAAATGAATATTAAAGAGCTTCCACAAGACTTTATAATTTGACTGTCTTTTGTGTGATTAAGCATTCATCTATACACCAAGTCTTATTTCAAAGATTATATCAGCAGAAAGAGGAAAAATGTAATCTTTTTGCTCAGCAGTCACTTAAAAAAAATAAATAAAGGCTTCCCCCACAGCGACCAAAACACAGAATGAGCTTGGAATTTTAAAATAATACATACAAGGTTCCTTAGAATGCTGACATGAAAAGCAGTGCAGATACTAGTGTTACATCAGTTTTTCCTAACTGTCTTGAAAAATATGTGCCATGTTACAAAGAAAACAGCTCACCAGCTGTTTATGTAAAAATTATTTGAAGAAAAACAAGCATGGCCATATGGCACTCTAGCAATACAGTGGGATCGTGAAGAATATTTTCTGAAGATTGTAGTATATAATAGTCATGCTAAGTAGAGTGTCAAATATTGATGACGCATTGCATTAATAGTTAATCTCACCTTTTATCTTCTAAATGCCTATATTTCTTAGCAGTTTGTATATTAGAAAAAATTAATAATTTATTATGATGAAGAACTAAATTTTATAGAATGACAAAATATTTAATACACTGAAGAAGTCCCAAACATTTTCCAGTTGCAGGATATTTAAAAATATGATGCATTCGTTTGAGTGGTGTCGTGCCATTTCATAATAAAGAAAAGATTATCTTTAGATTCCCCAAGTATTTTTCATTTGTGACTTTTTTATTTTGAGTTTTTTTAGCATGTATATAGCTCTGCATCCGTATTTGGAACTTAAAAGTTTATTTCCAGGGAGAAAAAAATCTATTTACTCCTGCAAAAAAAGAGCCTTGGTAAAAAAAAAAAAAATCTAAGGTGTCAATGAAGAGGTTCTACAAATGTTTGTCAAGCCTAAAGGCATGTATCAAAGATATTTGCAAGGTTAAATCCTAGGAAAGCCCAGAGCTTCCAGATAAAGGATTTAAATTGAGAAGGAAAAGGGAAGTTTGGCAAGAGCCAGTGCTAAGTTGCCAAGCTGGAGAGTGAAGCACAAGGTGGGCAGGGGGAGGGGGGGAGATCGAGACAAATAAGCTAATAAGGAACACTTTCTAACAGCTTGTGTGTGTATATCCTTAAACACATGTGAGCACTTGCCTTCCTTCATTTCAGTATTGTGTACTTCTAAATATTGATTGAGACTCTCTTTCACTTTCTGCTGGGAAAGGACACTGATTCATATTCATCTGACACAAACCTGTATGTGTTGGTGTGCATTTACCCTACAGTCATGAAGTGAGAATTTTTGTGAGGTGCCTTTACTGAATTATGATAAAGTCCCTCATTTCCCACCCTGGTTCTTAAACTGTTTCCTCTGTTTCCAAAAAAATCAAAACCATAACATTTTAAGAGGTTTTTTACTTTCCAATTGGTCAGAGAAAAATATTTTTTCAGTTCCTGTGCAGTGCAAATGTTGTTGGGTTTTGGAGTATTTTTGCTTCCATGAAACACATTTACAATCGGAACAGAACAGTTGTACACAGATAGAAATAATAAAATTCCCACAATAGTATATAATCCTATAATATCAGTTAGCTTTAGAGGAATTTAATGGAATAGTCAAACCTTAGAAAATGGCCTGAAGTTAATCTCAAGTGGAAACTGGATTCCTGAATCAACAGTCTTCCTCTGAGACCTAGCATAATTGAAGATAGACTAATTGGCTCACAAACTAGGACATTCTGCTTTCTCCATAGAGTAAGTCTTATTATGTTTACTATATCTATCTGTTAGATTGTTGTATTTTTGCCTGCTAAATAAAAGAAAGTTTTGAATTGTATTCAGAGTATAGTTTCTGTTTTTGTTCAGCAAAGGATTCCAGAGGTAAAAGTCTTCCACTGAGAATTAAAAGACTTTACTTTTCACTTCATCAGTCCAAACACTGGACTACTCATTCTGGTCTGTGAATAATACAGAAAATATATTTGAAAAAATACCACAAGTAATATAGTACCATGGACTGTTCTGAACTTGATGTATATTTTATAGCTGTTTGCTATTACAGAAAATTAACTTTAATATTCAGGAGGTACTTAAGGCCTGTTTGCTTCTCTAATCTTATTTTGAACTATACGTGTGAAGTGGTTGGAAGAACATACCTCATATTTGGTTGTGTCCCCCATATATGAATGCAAACCACATTATTTATGAGATTACACATTACATTTTTCTAAAGCAATACATTTTAATTTTGCTAAGTTCTAGTCTAGCAAGCATGCCGTGTAGCACTTTCCAAATATATTTATCTTATGCTTTTTTCTATGCATTTAGTAGAACTGAGTTTAATTACCTGTACCTTAACACAGCTGTTAAAGAGTACTAGCATGGCAATCTCTTCCACCCATTTCTTCCTTACTGCATCATATTACACTTACTGGCAATAAATTTGATTCAAATGTTTTATCAGCTAACTGGTGATATCCTGAAATCTTTGGACACCTGTACTGAAACACTGCTAAAAACAGCCTGCCCATGGCAACGAGTCCATGGCATGTTATGACCTTTCTTTGAGCTTTCATATCAGTCCACATAAAGCTATCCAGCTGCTCCTGTCTGGAAAAGCAAAATACCTCATGCTTATTGCGCATCCAACTGTATTCAGGATTTTGCTTTGTGGGCAACTGTACGTGATCTGTGAATATCAAATGCATCTTCATTTTAGATCAAATTCAGAGGCATAATGTTGATTTTAAGGATTAGTTCCTTAACTCTGTGATCCACTTTAACTATATTTATTTATTTATTCACAAAATTGTTGAGACTGGAAGGCATCTTTGGAGATCTTCGGCTCAAATAGGATCAGCTAGTGCTTACCAACAGCGACTATCTTGAGACAGTAGTTTTCATTAAACAAAAGCAGAACGTTAAACATTTCACTTTGTAGGTCTTGAAAAAAGGTAACTGACAATTTCCACACATCATAAATACATGACTGGCTGTATATTTTGTATATCTTTATAAATAATTCTAAAGAAACTGTGCATTTGCTTCATTCAAACTAGAACTATGTGTTGATTTCTTCCCATTGCGTTCCTAAAACATTTATAAAATGTGTCTTATTTAAATTGAAGGTTGCCTTTTTAGCATTCCGTCTAGTATTTCTCCAGTTTTTTACGAAAATGTACTCATTTCTACGGTTACTGTATCAGCACCCGAAAATATACTTCTGTTAAAACCTGGTTCATGCCACAAATAATGACAATGGACGATTCCATCTTTTTGATCATATTATCTTTCCATCCTATTCTGTTGTTATCCTCAGGACTCTTAATGTTGTTAAAAGGAAAGAACTGGAGGCTTTGTTATGCTCAAGAAATTGCATTTCAGTTCCCAGTGCTGCTGATTCTGTCAAGCATTTGCCAGCTCTAATTAGAAGTGAACTCTCAGATTTCAGTAAACCAGGTAAAGGTGTCACCCTTTATAGAGGTTGCCCATCTGGGAGGAAGATATTGCTTGGCTGAGTTGTCAGTGCCAAACCATTATGTGGTATTAGTAAGAATCTTCTGGCCTGCAGCATGTCTAGAGTCTCTTGAGGTCACTATTAATATGTCTGTGATTCAAATATAGGGCACAAAGTAAAGTAAATGTAAAGGTTTCATCTTGGAAATATAAATTGCTGCAAACAGTGCAATATTTTTTATTGTGCCTCATTCAACTGCCAGTTTATAAAATGATTATTTCATTAGTTAAATCTCCAAACAAGCAGGTACTTTTATATTCCTTTAGTATTTCTTCGGTACTTTCCCTCCAAACACTTTACAAAAAAAATAATGACAGAACTTGTTCTCTAAACCTGTTACAAATCTTTTGGCAGAGAATAAGCATTTAAAAGTCATCATAAATATAGGAAAATATGTAAAAGCTGAAAGATGCCAGATTTACTAATTAAATTCTCTGAAATATGTTTAACTGATAGAACAAAAAACTTTTCCTTTTTCCCTTTTTTTGTCAGTTGATGAACTACTTTTTCAGTTCATTGTTCTCTATTTCTCAGATTCTGAGCAGTAGAGAAATATGCTTGTGCACATTTGACCAAAGAAGAGGCTGGTTTTAACTTGGGGTAAAAAAAAAAACACAACTCCTCCTGAGAAATAGGTTTTCCACAAACCCACATTGTCTTGTCTATTTTCATCTGCTTTTGTTAGCACAAGGGAGAACAAAATGGAGGAATATGGGTTCCAGAGTACTCAGTGGTACTTGTCTATATGTGAATTGTAGTGAAAAGAGATTGCACTTATTTCAGGCAGCATCAAGGGATCAAAAACAGCATCATTCCTTAAAAAGCAGACTGCTACATTATGAGCTTTTTGAAAGCGTAATAATCCAGACGAAGGAAGCAAAATTGAGGTATGCCATAGTTTGCTGTATGATAAATATTCCAGAGGAGGAAAATTGATGTGCCAACACTTGACCACTCCTCAAACAGATAGGAACCCAAATGTCAGTGAAATCATACTAAGAAGATAAAAGCAAATTGCAGAGGGTGAGTTTCCTAAAAAGATTTTCTTCACCTCTAACATTTGCATCTCTAATTGTATCAGGCTTAAAAAGTTATAAACTATTGAGATGTTGAGATTTTCTTATATGCATATGTAAAATGAGAAAAAAAATGTAATTCAGAGCATCTCAATGCTCATATACTCACTATGTCATGTACTATAACACTTATCTTGAATGAGTCTGTTCTGTCCATCTCTACCACTATTCCTGTGAAAAGGCAGCTCAGATTTAGTTAAGGTCAAAAAAAAACAAAACAAAAACAAAACAATAGAGAGCAAAAAACATCAAGGAAAACAAACTGTAGACATAAAAAGAAACATTTTGAACCCCTTAATTTAATACAATGTAGGTAAACAACATCCTTTAACTACAGAATTAGGTAACAAACGGTCAACGATTGTCATTTAGTTAAAAAGATCACTCTTTCTGTGGAGCTACTTATTAATAGCTTTGTTTTCATAGCCATATTTTCACAGTATGTTGTCCAAAGCCATTGGAGTCAGAGGAAACCAATACATGAAACAATTGCACTGTAGAATAAACTCATGTTTAACACTGTTCCTGACAGCTATTCCCCCTAAACACATTTTATAAAAAGGATGTTAAATTTCTTTGCAGAATCTACTCTGCTTTGTGGAAGATAATCTCTTCTCATTATTTCTCAGCCTCTTCAAAGAAATACCCAAGAAAAGACGAAGTCTTTGTAACATAGCTGTTACTCATACTTAAGCACTCTGAGTATCAACAGTGCCTGACAGTCATTGACATCAAAGTTACTTGGTAAATCATATTACATTTTAACTTATGTTTGATGTTTATTTTGAGGAAAATCGTAACCAGTGAAGAGTTACTGGGTCAACCTAGACAGACAAAAGTCAAGGAGATTGGACCATTTCCAAAAGACAGATTGTGGTTTGTAGTGTTTTGTTAGCAGTCTTACTCAGAAATAGAATCCTTTCCCAGATGTAAAGCCTGTCAGGCAGTAAATTGGCCAGAATATTCAGGTCAAGTTATTTGCTGGTTTTCTAAGATGCACTCCAGCTAGCAGGTTTCCTCAGCAAATTATGAGCAGCACCTCCACCTAATGGTACCTGTTACTTGCTCAGTGCCCTTTACCAAAAAAAGGGTTTAGGGCCTAGAGATAACAGGCCATCTAGGCCACCTGAGTAGCATTAACCAATTAAGTGTCTCCTTTGAAAACAGCATTAATCAATAATTCTAATACCCACAACAGGTAAAGGCAAATCTGCACTTACAAATAGATTAATAATTAGATCAGGAACTATTAGTACGGTCATCTGTAAGTGACTGTAAGTGAGGAATATAATTGCAAACATGATAGTACGACAGTGGCTATGTGTTTAAAATAGTGACATGCAACACAAAACAAAATAAAGTACACAAGTATGTAATAACTGAAGAAATTTTTATTTCCTATAACCATTTAAAGACATGGAAGGACTTCTATTCCTGGATTCATCTTTAGGAAATTAATATTTTTACTGTTACACAATAAATTTATTTGTGTATATTCTTTTAAATCTTGAATTTCAACTTGTCTAGGTAATAAATTAAAAATACAGCTTATGCTTTAAAACAAATGTGTTATATGACAGATGTTTCCTCTTGGTTGTATAAAATGAAATTAACACTGTACTGCTCTGAAAAGAAAATTTAAGAACAAACTCCTGAAGAGAACATCTGTGTTGTTTTGGCACTTTGCTGTATGAAATGAAAAATAATTTCACACTCCTCTTACAAGCAGATTTCATTGCTATACAAAGCATGATAAAGTTGTCAGCAGCAACTTTGGCTTTCTTAAAAGTATGCATGTTAAAAATCCCAGCTCATAGTATATTTTCCTGTGTACTGTAATGAAGAATTGGAATATTGGTCCAGATAGGAGAGCAGAATCAAACCCAGCAGAAGTATTTTTGTATTTTGTTCTGACCTACTCCAATGTTAGGCTAGATTAATTTTGTTAATCCCATTCTACAAATTATAATTGCATTGAATAAAACATAATTTGACAGCAAACTCTGAAAGTGTACACTATATAAAATAATGTATTAAACACTATTTTTACTTATAATTACCACTCCATGTTGTACTGATAGAGAAATGATACATTTCAGTCATGTCTAGATCACTAATTAGGAGGGGAAGCAGGAATATCAATATCTATCATTTGAAGGCAGATTTAGGAAATGGGACAATTTACGTTCTATACTTTATGGATGCCAGCAGAAAGTCAAAAAACTAAGATTTCAAAACCAAATAAAATGTGTACCTCCTGACAAAATCATTTTGGCCCAATAGAGTGGTAAGTAGAAAGGTTTATGGCACAAAAAATCTTCATTACGCTCTGCGGTTTTATTATCTACACTAAATAGAAGATCATTTTATGTTGTTCAATGCCATACTAAAAAATGGATAGTGAAATGCACACAGTAGTACTTGCAAATGATGAATTCTATAGAGAAATAAATTAATTTCTGCAAAAAATAAGATAAATAATTTTGGAATATCTGAGTAGATAAATTAATAAAAATCATATTTACATTTTCTCCTGTACATATAATTGCTAGAAGACCTAGTTTTCTTCAATAGGAGCTTCAATAGGTTTTCTTCAAGGGGCTACATTCTGAGATGTGCTGGGATACAACATTTGGAATATGTTGACAACATAGGGATGTTTTAGTTACTGCTGAACAGTACTGGTACAGAGTTAAGGCCTTTTCTGCTTCTCACCTACCCCAGAATTGAGAAGTCTGGGGCTGCACAAGAAGTTGGAAGGAGGCACAGCTGAGACAGCTGACCCCAGTAGACCAAAGGGACGTTTCATACCCTATGGCCTCATGCTCAGCAATATAAGCAGAGGGAAGAAGGAGGAATGGGGGAAGTTCAGAGTTTACAGTGCTTTGCCTTCCCAACTCACCCTTACACATGACGGATGCCGGCTTTCCTGGAGATGACTGAACACCTGCCTGGCCATGGGAAGGAGTGAATATGTTCTGCTTTGTCTTGACCCACAAGTTTTCACATTTGCCCTTCTGATGCTTTCTCTCATTCTCAATGTGAGGGAGTGAGCAAGTGGAGGTTTGGGGCTGAGCTGCCTATGAAGGTTAAATCCCAGGCAGCTGCTATTGGCAGCAGAAGAATTAAATGAACNAAATTTTGGGCTGCCTTGATCATTAGCCTTTCAAATTACTGCTGATTTTTGGGATTTGATTTTTTTTCCATTACTGCCTCAATTTAATAAAAAACGCTTTTGTTCTTGCTGAACAAACAACAAGCTGTAGAGGCAGAGTCTATATTTGATAGTTGATATAAGTTGTATAACAACAACTATTAAATAAATATTAATACTCTTTAATGGGCAATTAGCTTTTTATATTCATTCAGGGCAAAAAATAATTGCCTAATAAACAATCATCTAGAACTCTATCTGGGTTTTGGCTTGGGCTTTTTCTTTGTTTAGTTGGTTTGTTTGGTTCATTGTTGTTTATGTAAATGCTTTGAGTAGTAGTAGTTGTGTTTCTTAATTTGCAAGTATCTTTTCAAATCTTGATACTCATGGAACATTTTTTGATGTTTCTCTTTAAGTCTTCCTGTCTACTTTGTGACCCATATTTCCTAACTCTTTCCTGCAGGAACTGTGTTTCAGTATATTTATATGAAGCAAAGCCTGATAATTGAATTGGTGGTGTCACTCAAAGAACTAGAGAACACTGAGACTGCTATTGTTAATCCAACTTTATTCTGGCCACAGTCAACAAATGCCAGGTTTCATCAAAAATTGGAGGAAATCTCTGTAGAAAGTGGGCAGTTATCCTTTCCAGCCATTTAGTGGATCATTGCTAAATAAAACAACCTCATTTTCTTTGGTCTATCACTGTATCCAAAGAAGAGTAATGAACCTGGTGAAGAATCTAGAGAAGTCCTGTGGGGAGCTATTGAGGGAGCTGGAGTTGTTTA
>VYZS01028949.1:14305-27183 GCA_013400695.1 Neodrepanis coruscans | reverse complement strand
CCCCCTCCGCATGGTAGGAAAAAAGACCTTTTTTACTTTCACTTTCTTACTCTACGACAATATGTTATACTTTCTACTGTTTTGATTGTGGATGTATGTGCCTTCTAGCCAGATAAACCTTGTCTTTTCAGACAAATATTTCTGGTTTTAAATATAAATGGAAAATAAACTTTTCTCCTAAAAACAAACAAATAAACAAACAAACAAATCTCCACAAAACCACAAAAACAAAGAAAAAATCTCAAAAAAATCCAACCAAAATTGAGGGGTCATATTTCAATTTCAGTTTCCAGTGCTTTTCTCTGATAAAATATTAGAAAACCTGCCATTGAGGCAAGTAATCTACATTTACATATGTGTTAAGTAAAAAGCATTCATATGCATGTATAACATACTTAAGTACAGAGCCTTCCATTCATGGTCATAATCAAGACACAATCCTGTGTCTTTTTTTTTTTTTTTTTTATTATCAGTAGAGCATGATCCAATTTATTATTCTTAATACTGTGGTTTATACTTGTCTTCTCAATTTTAACCATATATATAAACTCACAAGATGTATTTAACCATTAACACATATATAACTCATCATTACTTTAATAAATTTTTTAATAAAAAGATTATTTTTAAATTCCAAAAGTGAATGTCAGTACCTTGAATTAAATTACAGAATGAATGCAAGTCAGTAGAGACTGTCACATGAATTACTCTGTAACCTTAGCTTAATGAAACAATCTCTAGACTCTATCTATGAAAAAGAAGTAGCACTGAATTACTTGAATTTGTACAGACTTATCAAACCCCAAGCAAATCCTTGTACATAGATACTAGTGCCTTCTCAATGGAGATAATGACCTTTCAGGCTACAGCTCAATATTCTTGTAGTGTCCAGCATTCCCAAACATTTTTCCAGGGTGTTCAAGGTGTGATATTGTGGTTGAGCTTGGGAGCTAGATATAAGTTCTGTATGATCAATATTTCTTTCAGAGACTAAAGCATACCATATGTGTTCTTTTACAACAGCATTGTAACGCAAAGGAACCTTGAGAAGTGTTGTATTCCTCTTCATCCCACTCCAATTAAGCGTATTAATAACTCATTTTATATAATTTCACACTGTGAAAACTTTGTTCCACACTGTCTCCACCCATCTTCTGTAAAACCTCCCATGAAATATCCCTGCCACCTACATGGTCTCTATGCATTATCTTATTGCAAAAATAGCAGTTAAAAATCAGAGAAGATACTTTCAGAATTAAACTCTATATATTAATGGAGATTTGCTTCCTCTAGCACAATTTGAGTAGCTTATCTTATAAAGTATTACCTGCATTTTGCTCTATCTCAGTGATAAAATGTAGTCTTTAGAAATGGTAATCAAAAATGTAGTTTAGTTGTGTATTTGTATTGTATAATTCCTTTTACGTATCTCTATTTCAGAAGAGCTAAATTTTACCTTCATCTGGATGCCTCGGTGAAGTTTTCAAGTGATATTCTTAGCTAAAGGAATGGGAAGCAGCTAAAGCATACCAAATGACAAAGTAATAATTATTTGATCTCTGTGTCATTTACACTGACAACTGGCAACTGTATTTAATTGTAGACAACACTTAACTTTGCGAAACTTTTCTGTCAAAAGGAAAGAGCAAGTTTAAGATCAACACCAACACCAGATAAAGTAGGAGGTGGTTTTTTGACAGCTGTTGTAGCCATGTACCGACAGTGTAACAGAGTGTGTGACTTAAATGCCACAAAATTAATTAACTATCACTAAAATGGCAAGTGGAGGGTTTACGTCAATGTTCCATGTTATTGATCTTTCTGCTCTCACCAACAAGCATCACTACTTTGAATTGCAAACCTTTCTATAGACTCATTTTGATGAGAGTGGCTGAGGCCAGAAGGGATGTCTTAAGGTCATGTGGTTCAACCTTCCTGCCCAAGTAGGGTTCCTTACAGCCAGTTGCTCTGGCCCACACTCAGATGGCTTTTGACACCTTCAAGGAGGGAACCTACACAACCTCTGTACAGCCTATGCCAGTGCTTTGTCACCCTCAACCTGTTACAAGGGTGTAAATTATGATGATCTGAATTGCTGGCTCAACCAACTTTTTCAAGATGTTCAAGATCAATTGTGGATCAAAGAGATGAGCAGGGCATAGAAGAGAAACGCTGAAAATAAATCTTCTGGAAAGGAAAAATTTGCCCCTCTTTATTACTTTTAAAGTTAAATCTTTAAATAGGTGATGTCTTATACCTGGATACACTTTATTTTCCCTTTTTCCCATATTTTCACTGTTATAATTTTTCCAGACTCCTTACTGTGAAAACTACTGCCTACTTATTCATTAAGGTAAACACTGTTGTAGGAACAGGTCTCTTCAGCCTTTCATCCCATGCATCTATAGATCATGACCTACCCTATTTAGAATGTAGGGAAGGCTGTTCTTTGTTGATGTCTTAGGCAATTGGCTAGGCAATTGATGTTTTAAGATGCCACAAGAGCCTGAAAAATCTTAAGTTAACTGCAGTTGAGAAGATCTGGGCCAAAATTTTTTCAATCAGGTGCACATTCTCTCTGACTCAGAGCTCCCTGTAAAGCTAAAATTTATCTTTATATTTGGAGGAGCACCTCTGATAATGTATTTTAATGATCCTTGCAGACAGGTAAACATATATAGAAATGTTGTTTGGTGGAGATGGTATGTAAAAGATTGAGGACATTAAATGTACAAAACATATAGTTTTTTCTTTTTTTTTTTCTCTAGATCTATGTTTAGTAATTTTAATTTATTTCTTCTGCTTAGCTAGGTACTCATCAAAGAACTATAAATTACAACTGTATGGAAAAGGACTGGAAAAGGCATAACTTGGAGATGGTTTTTGCTTGATCAACAAGAGCTATAATGTTAATTTCTTTAGTCCTTTGCATCCTCAGTTTTTCAGAGCAAGGAATATCTAGCATCTCATGAGAAGGAAACACTCAGACCATGCCAATAAACAGTTGATGTTTATAGTTGACTTCAGTGAGTCCATTCATATGGTTGATATGAATGGAAATATCAATAGTTTGCGTGAGGGCTGTACGACAGGCTCATATGACTGCTTATAAAAGCGGAAAGAAACCCTGCTTCATTGCTAGGGAAGCTAGATGTTGGAATGAGTACCACTAAAGAGCAGGAAAGGAGACTGAACTTACAAACTTTTCAAATTGTGTCCCAGATCATGCTGGCAATAATGACTGCCTTTGAAAAAACTGTGCAACTCTTTGGTACAGCAGGAGAAAGAAATCCATATTTCTGCTATTTATGCTGTACCTGTTGAGTGGATAAATACAGTGAAGAACTTCTGTTTTGCAAGGCTGCTAGCCTAGCAACTTTACTGAGCACTAAATTTCGAAAGAAAACACAGCATTTTATTACTTCATTTGTCTTCTCCTTGTTATATAAACTGTTGAAGTTACCTGACGTTTCAGTTGCCCAGTTCTGTTGACTTTAATGACAAAAACATGGATAAATCCCTATGCATCTATAAAAATCCTAATCATATCTGCTTTGTTTACCGACAAAACCCAAGTTGTTATTACTGTCATTTCAGCACAGCCAGCATAACTGTTAAAGAGCAAACTGAATTGCACTTTGCCTTGCATATTATCAACAAAATTGTAAGCCAGATTTCGATTCCAGAGATTTTACTGTTTGTCATGATTAGTGTTGTGCACAGCCAAATGACCAGGCAGCTTAGTTTGTTCTCGATACAGCCACAAAAGTTCAAACAGTTCTTTGAACCTTTTCCAAATCGACTGTTGTCAGTGTTATTTTCAACAGGAATTTGAAAAAGCTCACAAGTATGGATTTCATATTAACACATTTATATGTAATACTTATAATGAAAAATTAATTTTAATTGCTCTGTAATATAAACATTACCCTTAGAAAAGCCATAGACACATTCCTCAGAAGCAGAAGTAAAATAGCGAATTCATGGGAAAGGTGCATGTGAGGATGGGAAGGGAGGCAATAAGGTATCTCTGAAAGGTTTTATTATTAGAAAGAAACAGCAATTCTGTTAGATGACTAAAGGGTTAGAAAGGAGACACTCATAGTTCTTATTAGGTTTTTTGACTTGGTAAAACAGTCTGTTCCCCATATCAATTCTGATTCATAAAGGTAGTTTTCTGGGAGTTCAGAACCAAAGCAGTAACCAAATTTCACCCACCAACAGTGGTCTGTGGAAATAACACTAGGATGACAGCTTTCTTGTTGGTATCTTGCATATTGTTGTAAACAAAAGAAAATTCAAAAAAAACAGAACAAAACAAAACAAAAAACATTTTGAGGGAGTTTTAATGTGTTAAATATCAAAGCACTTACATACATAACTTTCATAAAGATATGATGAGAAAAACTAGTATTGACCTAATTTTACCAACCCAGCTTTCAATCCAGATCTAAATTAAGAATAATAAATCATATGGGCAGTTAGTTTCTTTGTTTCATTTTGATATTTGTGCTTCTTGTTCTCCTATATTGCTGCTAGACAATGCAACAGAATGTCTAGAACAGGAAGATTATCTTAAAAAATCAAGTTAAAAATTAGACTGCACTTTAAAACCTGTGTCTGTCATGAGTCTCATAATGACTAACAAGGAAATAAAGAGCTGGCAACACAGTTACAACATCTAAAGGAAATTAGAATTATGACCTTAACATTTGTGTTTGGTTTTATGATGTTATATTTGTGTGTATTTGTGCAGTAAGGGCAGAGAGGTTGTTTAAAATAAGTTACAGACACACAAAACCCCCCATTATCTTTTCTTTCTAAGATCTCATAATTATGAACGAGAAAATATGACAGAGATTGATGGGGAAGGAAAAAAGGCAAGAACTATGTGCTCGAAAACACTGATATGCACTGATACATATACATCTTGACAGATATTTGTTTTTATTTTAATTAGTTTTTTTTGGTAAATATTCTGTCATAAGAGGAGATGCAAATCGTAAATTGCACCTTCTTATTGCCCTGCTTAACTGACATCACCCATCCCTCCAGAAACAATGTTTTCCATATTTGTTCCTTAGCTGCTAACAATTCACAGCACGTTGGTCTTTTTATACTAATTATGTCAGCTTCCAACAAGGAAAACTGGCCTTTTGTTTCTTTCTCCTGAAAAAAAAAAAAAGAAATACGTGACTATAACTTGGAAAATGTTGTGCAAAGATAGATTCTGAGTTAACTGAGGATGAAATATTTGAAAATATAATCTATAACGTATCTTATCAAAATCTATTTCTTGAGCAAGGGCTTCAATTTAATGAGGATGCAATTCAGCAGTCATTATATGTTGAATAAAAGTTTCCAATAATTAAGGATAATTGACAATGGAAATGAAATGAACAGATGATAATGGTTCTGCAACAGACTTCAGCATCTTGCTCTTCCAGCATGCATTGAATAAGATACCGGAGGCAAAGGTTTTTAAGAGGCAATCCAGAGGCAATACTGTTATGCTCTGTGGCATAACAGTAGGTTGTATTACAGTGTGTCCAGACTGATGTAATGTCTTAGGTATGTAAACATTGTACTACTCCGGCTCTAAGACTGGCTTAGTGACCTCTGCATAACACATGAGCACCTTTCCTTTTGTCTACTGGCTGTATTAACCAAAACAATTTTTGCACTATAAAAGCAGATGATTTGCAATAAAGAAGATTCTCCATTTTGCCCCTGTATAGTTTTACATAGCCCATCTTTCTTTCCAGGATTCTCTGGTCACTAGTACCATGCAACACAAGGCCTATATATCTTGTGGGTAGTTGTGGCACAGAGAATCCTATGTCCAATGCTGCCGAATTGAAGAATCCAGTTTTAAAGGATCTCACACAATACTGCCCACACTGGTCAACTGTGTTTTGATTGTTATTTACCTAAATTTTCATACTTTGTCTCTGCCTCTGTTTTTCAGTCACTTTACAAGTTGTTGTTCTTTCCTTTTTTTCTTTTTTTTTCATCCTGTGGTTCCAACATCATCTTCCAAGGTTAATTACCAGCCAAGTTATGTCTATATTTAATGATTATACAGCATCACATCTAAGCTTCTATTAGCTTTGCCTCTAATGTTATCATGCCTAAAACAAGTCACTTTCAACACTGACTAATCTGTGATGCCAGCATTTATTAGGTTTTCAGATTAAATAACTCTTATATATAATAATATTGTTGAATACATGGGGATTTTAATAATCTCCACAGCATTTTCCACAGCTTACTGACTTCCTTTTTATGGTGGAGCAGTGGAAGAGCAGGAGGACTCTTCATAACATTAGAGTAAATGCATTTTGTATCAGCTGTGTATACTGGATCCACTGTGGTTGAAGTATTTTCACAATATAATCTTTCATTTTTATTAATTTAAATCTTGACTGTTAAAAGCTTGTTGTAGAATGGAAAAGGAATACAAAAGGAACAAAATCATGACTGCAATCACAGTGTTTACAGTATTTGTTTTGAAGCTAAGATATTCATTCACCCTTAAATCCCCCTCTTGATCCTTCCTATGAAAAAAGGATGCCTTTTAACCTGAGACATTCTGTACCTGAACATAGGTGTAATTCAATACTGCTGTCAATCAAAATGACTTCAAAGAAATCCCACAGTTACATGTGCATGCAGCAAAAATAGTAAATGATCTGATCTTTTTAAAACACCATAGCATGCCCAATCTAAATATCAAAGGAATCTTTACCTAATCTCAGTGGGAATTTGTAAGATGGTGATCTGGGAACATCACTTTATTCTTGAGTAAGAAAACTTTGAATTATTTATGCAGGTCATTAAAAAAGTGACAAGATGCCCTTGTAATTGCAAGGTATCATTATGCATCTGAATATACTACTTATGTTAAAAAAAATGAGTTTAGAAATTCTAGAGAGAGTTTTCAATTTTTTTACTGAAGTTCTTCTTTAATTTGCATCAATTGTAAAGCTTTAGTTACATTGAGACCCCTACTCAAAATCAGAAAAAGCTTGCTATAGTTTTATAAGATAATTCAACCTGGAAAGGTCCCAAGTGTCTCTACTCCCAGTTCAAAGCCAAGCCAGCTATAGGATCAAGTAAGATTATTCTGGAGTTCAAACCAGGTTTTTCAGGGCCTTGCTTGATCTCAAAAACCTCCAAGGATAGAGATTTCACAGCCTCCCTGGGCTCCTTGTGACATTATTTTATTGTCTGTTGATGAAAAATTTTCTCTTGATGCCAAACCTGAGACTTTCTTCCTACAGTTTATGAGTTTTTCTACCTGTTTTCCAACAATGTACCTTTGTGAAGAGACTGTCTCCTTCTCCTCACAGGTATTGAGAAGGTTGCTGTAAGGTGCACTCAAAGCCATTTTGCTGAACAAGCCCTAGTTACTCAGTTTCTCCTCCCATGACAAATACTTCCACCCTGTCCAACTTGATGGCATTCCACTGAGCTCTGTGCATGGTGATTAAGTGCTCTGTGATTTGCTTATGTTTAGTAATTAAAAAAAAAATTAAATATACGTACATGAAGAAGTTCCATGCATTGACTTCGAGGAAAAAAAATCCACCCAATTACAGCTTTACAGTGGTTTATGCTGAAGATGTAAAAGAAAAAGTCATATTTATAGGTATGTTAGCTTCTTGTCTGTCTTCCAAGAAACAGAATTGACAAATACTGGATTCAGAGGTGGTATGACCTGAATTTTCACTTATTCTACTTTCTTCTCTTGCTAGAGGTATGCCATTCTGTTTACTTGAGTAGACATACCTTGGTGAGTTCCTTTCCAGTGATGAACCTATTTGATTCACCAAATCCCCCTCTCCTATAATCAGATTATGTCAGACAGAAGGCNCACCATAAAAAAGAATTTTTCAAAAAAAAAGCCAAAAAAAAAAAAAAAAAAAAAAAAAAAGACCAGATAAAGCACTTTTTTTTCCCCACAGTATCTGACAATGTGTTTGAGAGACAAATATGTTATAGCTGACCTACCTGATCTGTTTAATGTCCTCTAATTTTTGCCTTTGCCCATTGTTTTTCTACCAGGCCTTCATTTTGATGTAATCTGGATGAGAGCAAGAGCCTTACATTAGTTTATGCTACAAAGATTTTGCCTCTCAGTCTTATTTGTCAAAACTCAGTCTTCAGATGGGACTCATTTTTCCTCTCTCTATGCTTATGATTACTGTACTAAAATTTCTGACTAGTACTGCATGATTAGGATATTTCCAATCTTTTTCTCTTGACAGCCAGAATACCCATAACAATAATATATTTACTACTTTATGGTCACTGCTAAATAGGGAAAAAATATTTTATGGTATGACATAAACAATATTTCTCTCTCTAATGCCAGTTTTTCATTTTGTTCAGTCTTTGGCCATATTAACATGTTCTATAGTTTATTTAACTGCCACTTAACACTACTTTGTAATTAATGCATTAAGAATGTACTTTTATTTCAGGACAGATGACTTTGTACCTTGGATATATTTGGGTGAATAATTACAGAAGTTCGACCCTGACATTCAGAAAGCGGCTCAGATATCAGAGGAAGAGATGGTTTTCTTGCATTTAAAGAGTTCAAGCAGTACACAAATACACTTCCAAAATAAATTCCTTTAACACAGTCACTGTTATGGTCTGGGTACCTTATGATGTGAGGGGGCGTGTTGAATCCCTTTTTCATTTGTTTCTGTTTGTTCTCTCCTTTTACTCCTCAGAACTGTGCCTTCCCGCAGAGCTCAAGCCTCCTGGCTGAAGGCATGTCCCCTGCTCTGCAGCGAAGTCCTGGTTCTCGCTGCATGCCAGATTCGAGACCAGAGGCAGGGGTGGGGGTGGGGGAAATACATCATGCCGCGAGAACCCCCAGGCCACATGCATGGTGTGGAAGCTGATATGTTGATGATGTAATCAGTGGAAGGGATCGGATTGGCAACTTGGAACCATTTTGGGATTGGAGAGACGGGACGATGCAAGGCAGGATTGTGCGGGTTTTTTAAAAAGTGACTAGCAGTTTCCGGCATTCTGTTGGACTGCTGCTGGATTCGGGGAGGGTTGTCTTGCTGTTCTGGGGGAGGGGATTACAGGTCCTTTCTGTGGAAATCTCCTTCACTTTTCTCACCTGGATTGAGGACAGACTCCCACTGTGTTTTTCTTTGTTCTGGTGTCTCTGGAAAGTGGCAGGACCTCTGTATCTCATTTAGTGGCAGAAACAATTTTTTTTCACAGAGTCACAGTTTTCCTTTCAATAATTGTTTTGGTTTTGGGGGAGGGGGTGCCTGGGCAAATTCGGTTTGGTTTTCCTGGGTTATGCAGTTGGGAGGCATGAGTTTTTTGGGCTTGGGAGGTGATGGGGAGGGCATCTGGGCTGTTTCCATTTTGGGTTTTCCTGGATCGTGTTGTAGGAGGTGGTGAGGTGGGGCTGGCACCTTTTCCCATACATTTGTAACATATTTCTTATTTTTTTCTGTTTAAACCTTAATAAATTCTGTCACATTTTCCCTCTAACAAGTTCTCATCCAGAATTTGTGGTTAATTAACCATTTTTTGCCATCTCAAACTGAGACAGTCACCTTACCTGTTTTTTTGCATTGACTGTAAAGTGACCTGAGGAAAAGTAGACTGGTAACACAGATACAGGACTTAAAATCCTTTCTCACTTTAAAATCAGTGAAAATCATATAATCAATTTCAATGCAAGCAGATATATCCAAGTGGTGCTCTAGGAAGGCCTTGAGAATTACTGGAGGAGATCCAAACTGCTTGGAAGGTTTTAGGCCAACATTGTAGTTTTAACAGCAGTGGAGCTCATTTTTTCTTAAACGTTTCAAAGACAAGTGTTCTCTGTACACAGAGACACCACTCTGCTCACAGATTATTGATTAAATGGAAATTACTCCTTATCACTTTAGAAAATAATTACATAAAAATCAAAATTTGAAGGGCATACTCACATGGAAATACTTATTCAAATAAGTAAAATTAACGGGAGCTGATCTGTATTTTAGAACAAAAGGATTGATATGAATAAGGGAAAGGTGTGTTTCTGTTAATTATTCCCATTTATAAATGAACAGTTCAATTCATCCCCAAAGCTTATGACTGGATTCTCATTTACATTAAGTCCTCTTTAAACCTCTTCACAAGTGCATAGGGTCTTTGAAATGGACATAACTGTAATTGATGCCAGAAAAACTTAAAAGTGGCCTTACTGCAGTTGAGAATAAGGCCCTTAATTTAGAATGTTTCAAATATGTGAAAATAACTTTAAAAATACCAGAATATTTTCATATTTAAAGTGGCTTTTTTTTTTTTAATAACAATATCATTCAGAGACAGGTTTATTTTTTTAAAAATCTGAATGTGAAGTGATTAGTTTGCAATATCCACTAATCTCTCCTGGTAATTTCTCTCAATGTTTATAAAGATTTTTACTATGCTGCATAAAGCCTAATGTTCCTTATGTGCATTTACAGCCTTTAGTACAATTGCACTGAAAGAGTTGATGTGGTTTATTATAAACAAAACAACTCTCTTGGCTCTTCTATAGAATTAGTCTAAATTCAGGAACTCAGCTTTTGGATTTCAAATATTAGGACAAGTTTGCTTAAGGATGCTCATGAAATTCTTACGACTTTAGTGTGGTATCTGTCTATCAGACAGTAATTCACTGATGTACTCACTTAGCACCAGATTAGTAACAGGACTGAGTCACTGTGTAACAATTTATTGCAAACTAGGCACCAAACTGGATGTGGTGATCACATTGCAGATGTTGGTTCCTATGGCTGGGACCGGCAGGATGAAAATGCTGAACACTTTTTTTTGCATTCTGGATCTCCTCATTTCAGCCTTTAGTGTGGTAAACTTATAGGCATTGTGTATTTACACTGACACTGCCTTGAGAAACATGATAAATAGCTGGATACATAGCACTCTTTTCATTGAAAAGACAGTGCCATCTTTCCTCCCTTCCATGTAATATCAGAATGGTTAGAACAATTGGCCAAGAAAACAGAAATGGGTTAATTTTGTCAGCCCAAGAGACCTTCCTATTCCTATGAAAGAACCTCAACCATCAATTTACAGACTACATTGTGCAAAAGTTATCCCTCTTATTTGAGCTTAGCTGCTCTCTGATTTGAAAGCAGGAATCACAGGACAAGAATGAGAACAAGGAAAAATTCTGTCCTACTAGAGGCAGAATATGGACTGTGCAGACTCAGTAACTGTAGTCTGTCTGTATCAGTGGACTTGCCTAGTATAAATATATTGGAAGAAACTTCATGGTTAGGATTTCCAAGCAGATAAAAGAGTTTTCTTCTATGTTACCTTAGAGTAATTTTGCGTCCCACATCCAGAGTCAATTTCCGTTTGTGGTGCCTATATTTATTTGGAAATAGTTCCCAGTCTTTGCACATTTCAGTAAGTGTACATTTAGTATGAATGTTTTAAAACACTTGCTGAAAACACCAAGGATATACAAGTATGTTTGTTTTTATTTGCAAAAATGTAATTATTTGGGATTTCGGAGCAGAAGAAGATGGAGAGTAATTCAATTGGCATTTCAAAAGATTAGAGCTTCAGCTGACACAAGAGATTTAGACTGGTATATATTGCAGTAGTATCAGGTGCTAGGTACTCATCCAGTTTCCAACAAAACAGAAGTTTATCTATCCTGGCTTGGATGCTAGGGGGGTTACTAAATGGTGAGAGACATAATAGAGAAGACTACAACAACACAGTAATTTATTGATTACAAATTATAACCTGACAGTAACATGCAAAAAGGGAATAAAATCCACTCTGCTGCTCTGGAGCAGCTGTTGGGCTGTGGAGGGAGAGGAAGGAACGCTGCTATGTAGACAGTGCTGGGGAGGTGATGCAGGAGAGTTACATCTGGAGCTGCTGGAAAATCAAGACAGTGAAAGGAAACCCCAGGGGACTCTAATGGGAAGAGATACCACAATGCTGCAGCTGCTGCTTGGAGCTGCATGATCCTCTGTCTGAACTGGCTCAGCTGTGGTCATGCCACACCGCTGCCTGGGCCGAGAGTGAGAGACGAGACGAAAAGGGAGCCAAGCAGAGAGCCAAGCCAAAAAGGGGCAGGACTTCCGTGTCTGCTTCTTTTTTAATGTGTCTGTTCTCATATTTTCTTAGACTCTTCTTCTGGGATGGGCCACTTTCTCATTGGTCGATAGCCTGACTCGGTGGGCACTGGGCACCGCCCACTTTGCAGACTTCACCATGAGGGCAAAATGGCAGCTGCCACCAAAAATGCCAGTGGCAGGGCTTTCTGTGCTATCAGCCACGACTGCCAGTGCTGTCAGCACTGCAGGGACCCCAGGGGAGCACGGGGTACCACCTGTGGGGTGCCTGCCGCTGTTTCCATCATGCCTAAGTTACGCTGCGTCCAGCAACAGCATGGTACTGGCAGTGGGAAGCTGGTGGGAGCCAGCATGGCACGCTCTGAGCCATGGCATGTCCAGCAACAGCACAGCTTGTGGTGGGGGAAGATCCAGCAGCGGCTACCACCCTGCTACCACCTGGCTCCTGCTGCTGCCACTTGCCTGGGGCTAAACTGGCCTGGCCTGCACCCTCCACTGTGCCCATGGATGAGGGGCAGCGGGTGCTCGCGATGCACTGATCAACAGACTGGAGCGAGCATGCTCAGCCACCACCTCCACTGGGGGTCCATGCTCTGCCACTCCTGGCGCCAGACCAGGCCACAGGCCAGGGCAGAGATGGCAGGGACCATTCCCAACTCTGGCCCAGTGTACCACAGTGGCTAGCGTGGCTCGGACCGGCCTCATGCACGGACCCGCTGCACCCCTCATTCATGGTCTGCTGCAGGG
>VYZS01028947.1:43959-57439 GCA_013400695.1 Neodrepanis coruscans | reverse complement strand
GGTTCCAAAGACCACATCTCTTCCATCAGCACTAAATCCCTTCCTGGGGCTATCGGGAAGGGGAGGGAGGGGGGTGCTCACGGTTTTTAACTTTCTTGAGTGTTTTTCTTCAGTAAACAGCCAAGCAGAAGCTCGCGCTGCCGGAGAGCCCTCAGATCGGCCATGGGCTTTTCTCTAATCACCCTGGCGTCTCTCCGGGAGGCCAGAAAGAGACCAGCACTACCCTGGAGGGTCCTCACCCCAACACAGGCACTGTGAAAGCTTAATTTGTCTGTTTTTTTTGCACTTTATTGTTAGTTTTTCTCTGTGTGTAGAATAAACTGTGATATTTGTGTGTTTTCTTCATTTTGGGGTGTGTCTGTGGCTTCTCTCGGAAATCTCTTGTCCAAAATCACTAAATTTGCGATAAAACCACGACAACCTGTTGGAACAAGTCCAGAGGAGGGCTGCTGAGATTATCAGAGGTTTGGAGCACCTCTCCTGAGAAGACAAGCTGAAAGAGTTGGGGTTATTCAGCCTGGAGAGCATAAAGCTCCAGAGAGACCTTAGAGCAGCCTTCCAGTACCTAAAGGGGGCCTGTAAGAAAGGACAAGGATGAATGGTTTTAACCTGAAGGAACGTCAGTTTTAGGTTAGATATAAGGAGGAAGTTTGTTACAATGAGAGTGGTAAAATACTGGAATACGATGACTAGAGGGGTGGTGAATGACCTATCCCTGGAACATTCAGGGTCAAGTTGGATGGGGCTCTGAATAACCTGATCTACTGAAACCTTCATTGCAGGAGGTTTGGACAAGATGACCTTTAAAGGTCCCTTCCAAACTAAACCATCCTAAAATTCTTTGGTTTTATGTCAGTCCTACTGATGGCAAGTTGTGTCTCTCAGCTCTATTTGCTGTCAGGTGACTTTTAATATTTACACAACATGCTGCTTACAGCCATCATAACAAAATTCAGTCAAGACTTGTGTTGCAGAAAACTGAAACGGTTGCATGGATTTGTTTGATAAACACGCCAGAGTCTGTAAAATCAATAGGCTAAGGTTTTGAGTTGATGCATGATTATGTGTTGGCTGGGTTAGGCAGGTAAGGCTGAAGAAACTTTTGGACCTATAATCCCAGTCCCTTTGATAGGGAACTCTCTGCTCCAGGGAATGCAGTCATATTTCAGACCATTGCTCTGACCCAATATGAACGAGGGAGATTAAAGAAAGAGTTAACATTAAAACCCCTCAATTTGATCAGTCTCAGAAGTGAAATTAATAAATAAATGCTTTACTTTATTGTTATTTTTAAAAAAAAGTCAGGATTGCACACAGTATTGCGTATGACCCAGCAAGAGAGTTTGTTATGAATGCCTGGAAAAGATGGAAAGGAAATGAAGAGCTGATTTTTTCACAGAGCTGCTACACATCCCAGCACATACCTCTCCTAACCACTGGTTCACAAATAGGCATCTTCTGTTGAGACTGTTGCCTCCCATGGGCAGAAGAGCACAGACAGACTGTGGGGCTTTGTACCACTGAAAGTTTGCCACATGGGTGTTATTCGTAAGAGGGGCTGGAATCAGACATCCAGGTCATCCCAAAGAAGTTTTCATACATTATATATAAGATTTCTGCTACATTTGTGATGCATGCTTTGTAGAAAAAAGTATTTTTTGTAAGCTTCAAAAAACAGTCTTCTCTATTGCTGCCCTTTATTTTCCTTCACCTGTCAGTCATTCTACTAACTGCAGGCAGAAGCTTATTTAGCATACTGCAGAGATGTATTCCTTTGTTTGGTTTACAGATTCTTCAGGAAGAACTTGTTTATTATTTGGTGTTATTAAACAGCTGATTTTGCAGGAGCATATCTGAGCCATGGATTGTTTGCCAGCAGTTTGTAATAAGCCAAGAAAGAGCAACAACATATAATCAAATCCATTATGACTACATTAAGATTACAGTAGAGAACAGAAATTAAACAAACAAAAGTATTGCAAAAGTACAGCTAAGAACAATGAAGATATCTGAGCAATGTTGTAAACACTTATTACTACTTACATAAGGCCCACATGTCTGTTTACTCTCAAGTCTGAGATTGAACAGACTTTCCTTTTAAGGCTGCCCCCAGATAAGGTCAACATCTGTTAATATGGAACCATGTTAAATAAAAATTTGTTTCTCAACACCTCTCTTAGCAGTACTGAAATCTTTCCTTGAGTGGCAAAAGTCTTCCTTCAGTCTTGACAGTTTTTATTATTGAACAAACAACAGAAACGCAGGTGAGATGACAAAATCACAGTGAATTTTGTCAACCTTAGGAAAAAAAAATATTTAATATAGATAAATTCAAAATTTAAAAGAAAATACTAATTACCATGGATGCATAATGGAGAACTAGTATTTAAAATGCAGTAATGCAGGTACGCTTGTGAATGCAAAAAACAGGTAATAAAGGTAAATTCAGGCAGACCTGAATGGTCACCTTCTTCTTGATGTGGTGAGGGAAAAGAAGGCAGAAAAAGTAAGTAAATATGGACGAGACACTAGCAGAGAGGAGGCAGAGGTACCAGTCTCCACAGAAGACAAATGGAAATAGTTTTTGTAAGTCAAATCAGTTTCTCAGTTCCCCCTTATATGACATTTGCTGTGGGAGAGGCAACAACAGAGGCTGACAACACCAGCCGTCTGCCCTGCACACCATGCTGCTGGCCAGCCCACGCGCTGGCAGCAGCTCTGTCTTGCCAAAGGGCAAACATGAAGGGCAGTTGCAGCAATAGGCAAGGTCCAACCAGCCAGAGAGGCATCCTGGATACTGAAAAGAATGTTTTCAAGTGAGTGGTCTTGTGCAATAATTGCTATAAAAAAATCCGTCTTTCTCTGCCAGCGTCTTTTGCTGAAAATTTTAATAGCAGATTTCAGATTATTTGGCCATAAAGTGGATTGAGACTTTGTTCAATCAGCTACTCTGCCATTGTGAACAGTGTCTTTTCTGTGATTGAATTTGTCTAGAAAAGAATTATTCACTGTGTTCTCAGAAGGAAGGATTGTATTTCAGTATTTTGCTAGAGAAGGCTGCTGAGGCAGAAAGAGAACAGAGAGAAAAAAAAATATAGCATGCTGTGCAAATTATATGGTACTCCTTTCTTCTCTGAATAATTCAGTCCTCATCAGATTTTAGCAGACAGGCTGCACTCAGTTTTCCTTTCAGAAACTGATGATTGGAAATGCCAGCTCTCCCTTATTTCCCTGCCACAGAGGAAACATCCATCTGCAAACACAGCAAATGATTCCCTCAGAATGGAGACTCTGAGTAGCTGGAAATCATTATTTCTCCCCCAGGTTTCCCCTCTGATCATTTTGTCATTTAGAGTTAGCATTGTGGCATTAAAACAGGAACTAGCTGCTGGAGGTACAGGTAAATTAAGTTTATTGAGACAGAAGAGACAATCTCGTTTTGTCAGTACATTTACATTGAAGTAAAGCTGGTGCGAAGTAGTCATGGATCTGTCCCATTAGGACAGATCTGGTCGTATGGGGGAGGGGAGCAGGCATTTCTACCCTCTCTCTGCAGGGCGTTCCACTCTCATATAACCAGATACTAAAAATTAGCTGGAGGAAAATTCTTATTCTTCTTAGGCACAGCCCTCTTGATTACAGCCAGCATTACCCCTGCCTTCTGGGAATTAAGTCAGTGCCTTTGAAAATTAAATCATGGGGAGGGTTGCTAGTTTTGCAGCAGTTCAACACCTAAAATGCCTTTCAGCCTTCATAGGAAGAAAACCACTGAGCTGTTCTTCATACCCAGAGAATGACATGATGGTGACATTTTTTCAGGGTAAAACCTAAGAACATAGATGTGAGTTGCCTGGGAGAGGGGCTGAGGTAGTAAATTCTTCAAGGGGAAGGGAAGGCAATCCGAGGTCTCATGGATCAGCAGTTGACCTCAAAGGGAGATGTAGGAATTTTGTGTATCTGCAAATCAAAGCTCTGTCTGGCCACACAGAATTTGTAGCCTGCAAAAGCCTAACACAGCAGCATAGCACATGTCCAGTGTATGCCTGAGCCATATTTTATGTGTGGATCTCACTCTATTCAACCATTAAAAAGTATCTTGGTGCAAGTCTCCTGTGCAGTTCAGAGATGAAGGGACAGGATGAATAAAACCTAGGATTGTGCCATCCCCTACCTCTATATGATCAGGACATGAGCAGCAGCCAAAGCTGTCATCACTTATCCCATGCCTGTAGGAAGCTAGTTATCTGGTATCTGGTAGGGTGCCTTTCTAGAGAGACCCAGCATTACAGGCTGCTGAGGCACAGAGGTGACTAAAGACATTATGATAAATGGGCACTGGAGATTTTGAGGCTTCTGCTCATGCACTAACCCATACTGCTGTGCTCTGTGACTCCTTTACTGTGCATTCAAATAAAGTTTTTATTCTTGATGATCTATAAATTATATTAAAAGCAAAGAGATAAAGCCTGCCATACAGGATCAGGCTGCTGAGGCATCTGTGCCAGTATCCTCCTCTAGGACCAGCAGCTCTGAAAACAAGCCTCACAGGACTCAGTAAGTGCCATATAAAGGAAAAAACTCCTCCCTAGTGCTGTCTCACAGAGATTTTGTTCAGCTCAAAGCTTAGCTGCATTTAGAGGCATTCAGAATTACTTTTTTTTCAAGGCAGGAAGAATTTTTGTGTAGCATTTAGAAGAGCAACTAATTAATGCAGCATTTTTATGATGCAAATTAATTTTTATTTATGTATGTTTGTGTATTTTGTTGTGAATACAAACATACAGCATCCTCCTACACATATTTACCTCAACATAGACCTATACACATACTATGTATTTACAACATGCTCAGTTTCTCCCATTACTTAGTATGGAGATCTCTACCTGTGCCTGGTATACCCTCTCTTCCCCTCTCTTGTATCACTTCAGTAAAAAGACAAAATCCTGTATAATAATGCTGTACAAACATTTGAAATGTGAAAAGAAGTGAGAGAAAAACAGTTTTGCTTACCCCAAACTGTGAACGATAAAGAAACAGAGATTCAGGTCAGGTATAAACTTCTCCCAGTGCTAAAGCAGATCAAGTCATGGAACTAACCACCTGAAAAGATCACTGAGTCACATCAAAGGAGGGATCATTGAACTGGAGGCTGTGGAAATTACATTGCATTAGAATGCAGCTAAAGAGTAAGACTGTAAGCAAGTAAGACTGGCTCAGCTGCCTGATCTTACCACCTCCACCTGGGGGTCAGTTTTTATTTCATGCACAATTAAATGTGACTTCTGCCTTATCTGCATGTAAAAAGCTTGTTGTGTGGTGCCTGGCATCCCTAAGCTTATCCCACTTCAAATAGATGAGAAGAGGGATGACTCTGCTCCTGGCTCCCTGGGTTGTGCACTTCCTGGGAGCCAAGGAGGACAAGAACGGCTCCTTTGTGGGCAGGGCTGGCATCAATGCAGGGAGGAGAAACAGCTGCTTCCCACAGTTGCAGTAGCTGAGACACGAGACCAGCACAGAGGTCACATGGAGCTGTGCCGTACTGCTGCTGTTCATGTTGATCACCAGATAATGAGCTGGAGAGAGCAAATAGCAGAGACAGGCAGAAAACAGCTGGGTTTGCATGGCTGTAAGCATGTCAAGCACAAACACTGAATGGTCACTGCCATTTCTTGATGTCAGATTGACCAGTTTGCCAGATGCCAGTGGCCAGTGCCAGTGGGATAAGGATTCTTGCTCTAACACCATCAGTCAGATCTGCAATGGGTCATGGAGCAGCTTTGTGTGCAAACAGATGGCGCCACGTACCACTTGTGTTTATGTATTATATGTTATAACTCATGTTCCTCTCTTACTGTAATGCCCTTCAAATTATTTTTTTCTGCTACATCTTTCTTCCATGACAGTACCACATTCCCAATGACACCAATAAGCACCAATGTCAGGTGCTTATCACTGGGATCAAGGGAAAAATGGTCCTTGGTCATGGTAACAGTATGCAGTAGTCCTAACTGAGTTGTAGTGTGGTGTCATTTACTTGTCTGGCATTTTTTTCAAGCAAATCTTGGCTTCACTGAATCACAGAATCACAAAGCAGGGTAATTTGGTCCAACCTCCCTGCTCAAGCAATGTTGTCCTAGAGCACATGGTGCAGGATTGTGTCCAGACAGTTCCTGAATATCCAGTGAGGGAAAGTCCACAACCTCTCTGGAAAACCTCTCTGAAGCTTCACAGACCCTCTAATATTGGATCAGGATGCAACAGGCTGTGTTACACACAGTAACTCTACACAGCCCCAGGAATTAAAAATGAAGTCATGAACCACTATCAGCTGATCACCTGCCAAGAGTAACTGAAATTAGGTGAGGTTAATGATATAAAAGACACATTAATAACAAAGGCATGAAAAAAGACTACTTAAAACTTGTAAATAACTAAACTAATTGTTTTAATACTCGTGTCAGTTAGGTTTTTCCAAACTAATATCCCGAATACTACAAACACTTAAAATGGAAGGTCTTAAGAACTTCTCTGGTTTTTAAAACACATTAAGTGCTTTACTACAATGACAAGCAGGACAACGCTAGCAATTTGAGTACACTTGAAATGGAGGTTTGTAATGAAGGCAGTGGGTTCCTAATCTGCAACAGGTTGCTTCAGGCTTATTTTTGAGAGTCCCACCAATGTGTACATAGCAGATAAAGAGGGCATAGAAGGCTGTAATCTGTGGTTTATGGTTATTATATGCTATGTGCATTGCCAGATACTATCCTTCTGCTTAGGGATGTGTTGGTTTTACTGAAGCTGGTCTGTTATGTTGGACACTCAGCAACTCTAATCCTGGAGAGATATCCCTATTTGGCTTGCTTTGCATTTGCATGAACATTCATCATTATATCAAAAGAAGATAAATTGCTGAGAAGAAAATTATTTGAAAGTAGGTTCAGAATAGTTTTCTGAGAAGAAGATTGTGCTAAAACTAATACCTATTTATGTCCATGCATAGTGTGAGGATTAGCACATAAGGAAAGTACGATATAATGCAGTTAATTATGGGTAACACTGCTCCACACCTCTACATGCCACTGTGGGAATTAGCTTCCTTTCCCCAATAAACTCCTCCCTGTTCTGACAAGAGAGGGTCTGGAAGGCAGCTGCTGGCTCTAAATGAATTGCACAGCTATTGCCTACATCCCACTGCACTGCAGAGACTTTCTATTTTCATATTATCAGTTTTTCAGTCCTGTAAAGAAACACTTTAAAGCCCAAGGTTGATTGATTTGCCACAGACAATCATAACCTCATTGGACGTAGATGCATGCCTTTACTGCCTTGTCCTAAGAGGAGTCTCTCTTGCTAGCGAAGAGCAGGGCTGAGTCTGTCATTAATATTGTTTACTAGAATCATGTGCTCTTCTCCTGCTAAAGAAAATCCAAAGCCATCTAATCCACTGGAAAACAAAAAGAATACTTTA
Source organism: Neodrepanis coruscans (assembly GCA_013400695.1). Classification (NCBI taxonomy): domain Eukaryota; kingdom Metazoa; phylum Chordata; class Aves; order Passeriformes; family Philepittidae; genus Neodrepanis; species Neodrepanis coruscans. The sequence continues at coordinate 49,968 of VYZS01028947.1, read as the reverse complement.
TATATTTATATATCTCTCATCAGGCCATAATAATTATAGGCAGTTGCCTTCTGCTCAGACTCAGAAAAAGCAGTATGCACAAATATTCATGTGAAACAAGAATGCAGTATTTTGCGTGCTTCCACGGTTAAAAAGTTGTTTTTAAAAGCTGAAGCAAGTATATGTTCTGTGTGTGAATATGGCGAGGAACAGTACATCATAATTTCAGCTGAGAGTCTAACCAAAAATCGCCAGTAAAAGTATTGCCTGAATGAAAAACCTCATATACTATGCCTGGGAACACTTTCAGCACCTGTAGCTACAGATCTGTGTCTGCCAAGTTTGCCTGTGTTTGACGAGTAATTAACTTGTTCTCATCTTCCTGGAGACAGATTTGCAGGTCCAATAAATTACAGGGACAAGCAGGTAATTAGACAGTTAAATGCTGTAATTTACAATTGTATTTATTTAACCTACAATCTTACACTTACAGCTGACTGGACATTAGAAAGGGAGAATGTGGATTCACAGGCTGTTTAAAAGCATTGGGTCCATGGTGCCTGACTAGGTCTAAATTGATGTTAACAACTTTCCCTTACGTTCCCTTTATATTTTCGTTGTCTTGCTTTGCATCAGCCCCTTGTATGTGTTCCTTTCTCATTAGACATGGACTGAATCACTTTCCCTATTCCCTGCTACATGGTTTGCTTGTGTCTCCCACTCTCCAGCCAAACCCTCTTCTTTTTTAACTCCTTGTGATTTGAAAAATGTTTCATCCTATGTTCTGCTCTGGAACGTGAGTTTGGTTAGGAAGCTACAGGACACAAAAATCAGATAATTCACGTACAAACACATTTGCACTAAAGGTTGAACACTTGCATCATCCACTTTTCTAGCCTGGGGTGCTGGACAGCTAATATGTGCAGTAGCTAAATAGCAGCCTTAAATTTTTTAAAGGTTACATTGCTTTTAGCTTATCTGCATTATGCTGGGTATGATGTTACTGGCATTTCATGACATCAGGGTTACCTTGATTCTGACAACAATATAGAAATACCCATAAGCTGCAACATGATTCAAGCTCTTTATGATTAGTATGCTTAAGGTAGATTTAAATGAAGATTTAACTTCAGTCAGAAAAGTAAACTTTTCTCAGGGCTGTGGTATATATGTGAACTCTCTCCCCATTCCTTTCTACATATTCCAAATAATTTAGTTTGATCTGAAAAACTATCAGACTGCTTTCCACATGAGACAATCATAGGATTTTTATATAATATTTTAGGCCTTTTTGTTGAACTGAAAGAAATCAATACAGAAGGCAGAACACTTCTTCAGCTGTAAACTAGAGGATAAATAAAACATATTCTCCTGGTGTGGAGCCAAATATTTCTTAGAGACACCCAAATGGATAAAGAAATAAAAACCCTAAGACACCCTCTACACGCTCCTTCTTCGAGCACCAAATTGGAAAAAGGAAAAGAGCAAGAAGGTAGGTGAGTTTCTGTCTCTTTTCTGTGTCGGGGGAAGGGGAGGGGGAAGGAAGGGGAAGGAAAAAAAGAAAAAGAAAACAAAAGAAAACTGTTCTTTAGACTTTGAATAATATCTGGTTCAGCAACAATTTTAGGTGTTGGATCACTTATCAATGCACTTTGATTTAAGCAAATACTTTGAACCACATGTGAAAGGCAGTTGAAGATGTGATACATCTAATGAGTTGAAAATTTTTGTACACTAACTTCTAAACTAAGCTTCTTTTATCCATGTGACAGCTTTAGATTATACAAGTGGCATGCTGCAATCTGTAGGGTTCAGAAAAGGATTGCTGAAACAGGACTTTCAGCCTCTTTCTTCCAGCTTCACAGATTACGGGTCATTTGAGAACCGAGGAGAACTGTGGAGATGAAGCAGGGAAATTTGGCATTAATCTGTCAGTACACATGAGAGAACAGTTGTTCGTTTTGATGCTGTACAAAATCCCAGTGCAGATGATAAGAGTATTTCCTCCCCTGGAAGTCATCAAGATTATTGGGGAAAAAAAATGCAGTATAGGACACTACTGAACAAGATGAAACATGTAGCAGTCAAACAAAACACCACTTTGATTGAGATGGCAGAAGTGAGATGCTAACATGGTCTTAATTAATATAAAACGGATTTAAAAATAAGCATTTGCCTAGTGTCAAGATTTGAAGGTGACCCTGAGAGACTACCTAAAATTGAAGATGGGACTACAAGAAGATTTGCACATTATTAGAGATGGGTCAGGTAGCTGGACCTGGAAACAACTGATAGGAAATGTTGACTGATGCAGCAGTAGAGATTCTCCTGTGAGGTTTCTGGTGAACAATGTGCTGAACCTGCATCAGCATTGAGCTTCTGCAGCCACAAAAGCAAATCAGATCCTGGGCTCCGTCCTAAGGGACATTACTAGCAGACACAGAGACACGATCAACCCACTCTATTCAGTGAAGGACAGCATTTCAATGCCTAAGGGAGGTTTATTTTGCTGTAAGATTGAAGAATGGAACGGTTAACATAAAGAAACACCCAGTCATGGCTGAATATAGAATAGAGAAAGGTTTAGGTCAGACACCAAGAAAAGTCACAATACATCTGTCTGGTTGTGCCTGTTCAGATACAGAGAGAAGACATGAGCGATTCTTCCCATCCCTTAACCTATTATCTGGTACCAACACAGTAAGAGAGATGCAGCCACCTGCTATAGTGTGCCAGGTTAACCAGGGACAAGCTTATGTCCACGAATTTAATGTTACTGGAAAGGTCTCTCCACTGGTGTTAGGGAAGGACTTACTTTACATTTCAACTCTGTCTATGAAGCGTCTTGCTTGGATATTAAATAACAATGTGGTACTTTTATAAAAAAAATTACTAGCTCTTTGTTTTCTATTGAGAATATTTTATATTGTCAGAATATCATAAGGAATATATTACCAGAAAGGCAAAGAGAAGAGCTCACGGATCTTCAAGGTATAAGTGAATCATATTATCCCTCTTGGTAAATATACAATGGTTTGTTCCTTTACAAGAAACATGAATTCCCCTACTTTTCTGCATATTTTTCATGCTGAGTGAGTAGGCATGCTGTGATAAGGGATTCTTGATCTGACATTACATGTATTTATGACCAAAAATACTTGGTATAGACCAAAAAGAGTGGGCAAGGAAGAGAGACTGAGAGCTAGCTTAGCAGCTGAACGTAGAGCTAAAAGCCAAGAAATACCCAGTACTAATTGTACTGCTATCACTGATTTATGGAGTGGCCTTGGGCAGTGCTAAAACTTAGTAAGTGTTTTGATTTGGAAGACAGCTATGTGTTTCTATTAAGATGGCATAATGAGGCTTTTATTAGGTTAAAATTGGCTACTTCTCTGCTGAGATGGAATAACTATTGTAGATGTGAATATATAAATACACTATTGAAACTGAAAAGAAAGCTATTGGTCCCTCTGACATGAAATCTTGAGAATGGGCCATAGAACACTTTCAATAAGCATTACAATAGAGGTTGTATGCAGTTCTGTATGTGCCAATGTTGCCATCAATGGTAAATACACTTTAAATAATTTTAATTTATAATTCCATCTGATTGAAAAGACAACTTTCATTCTAGTGCAATTCATATAAACCAATATATATTCAAGACAAGTGGAAACTTGGCCATATTTCCTTCCCACAGAAGCATTAAGCTAACTTTAACATTTTGCACTTTTTTAATTAAATCACTATGATCTTTGCAGACCAGTGTTTGCTCTGACAGATTTTTTAGCTTGAAATCCAAAGGTAAATTATTTTAACAAATGTGCACAAAGATTAAAAAGTGAATCTCTTCAGTGTTGAGACTGCATTGTCTGTTATCTCTGTTTTGAGTAAAACAGATGGTTCATATGCAAGTGATGCATGAATAGGACTTGCCCAATATGATGCAAATGGATCTGTGAAAACGAACCTGGCACTGTATGGAGGAAAAGAGGCTGATATTAGTAGAAACTTCTTGGACAAAAAACAGTAATGAATGCATTCTTTGATTATGTTTCACCACCTTTAAAAAGCAGAGCATGTTCAGAAAAATTTGTCAGAGAAAGACGTCCTCTCAGTGACTGACTGTTTCAAGGAGAATAAACCAGCTCAGTAAGTCAGTGCCTGGTGCTGCTGCTTCTTCCCATCATCACCTTTGACAATTTACTTGGTGTCCCTGGGTCAGCTGTTGTACCACAAGGGTCACAGCCTCCTGCTGTTTGTCATCCTTCTGATGTATTCAAACTGTGCACGTTTGGGGCAGAAATTTTTCACCAGTAGTTGATATAACCACTGCATACTGCTCTATTCCAGAAATTGGCAACTAGCAACACTGTGATGGGAGAAATAGTTCCCCGAGCTAAGATGACCTCCCACGTGCACTGGATTGTATGGAATAGATCTGTGATCTCTTATAACATAAAAAAGCCATTTCATTTAAGCAGACTTTCTTCCCTCACTGTGATCACAACAAAGTATTTCCTTAAAATACATCATTGTTACTTTAAGCAAATGAGAATAAGGTCTAAATTCCTCTTTAACTACACAGTTGAGAACAGGACAATGGACTTTCAGTCTGTTCCTACAATTGCCAATATATGTGTTTCAGTGATTAAAATGAAATACATTCCCAGGCTGGCAGTATGCTGACCAGATGCACATACTCTTTTCAGTTACTGATTCTTTCAGTTCTTGAGGAAAATTCAGATTTATCTCAACAAACCTATATGCAAAAATGGGCTCTTATCCTTAATCATGTTAATAAAATTGCCCAACAGCCTTGTGGATCACCCCAGTCACCATGTCACCAACTCCTCTTTTTTTTGTGTGTTTTATTTCACTGAGTATCATAGATAACAGAATGTATGGTGTTTGCTTTGGAGAATAGATGAATATTTTTGGGGCATTTGGGCATGGTAGCCTAAAGGTTTTACAAATTTATGGAATGTCTAGGAGAGCAGTTGCAACAGATTGAGCTGAAGGATGGGAAAAGCATACCCATAAGGAATAAGAACCCCAAGCTTTTGCTTGTCCTTCTATTTCCACATCAGACTATCTTGCAGATTCTAATCACAAGGGTTAATTTTCATGTGCTTATTGCACCTATTCCACATGCACCCCAACAGGATCAAGATTTGCCTTTTAGCTGTTAAGTGCCGTAATTGATTACCAATTACCTCCTGAAAACCTTCCCTTTTCTCTATTCAAAATTGCATCTGCCACAGAACAGTAAAAAAACCTCTGTCTTTGCACAATTTCCCACAGGCTTGATAAATTTCAGTTTTGTTTGCACTGTGACTCTTGATTCAGAGCACACAGATGAAGAGATGAAAGATGGACCCTACCAGGATAAATCTCAGAGACCCAGGATCACGAACTGGGAAGGACAGAGAAGGCTTGTGCAGGGCTGGGAAAGGAGTGTGACAGAACATGTGGGAAAACAAAGGTATGGAAATTTGAAATTATGACAAAAAACATATGTTTGAAATGCCATGAAAGCTTTCCTGGTTTTAGTTATTGATCATCGTACATCTTCTCCTGCCTGTGAGCTTGCAGGGGTACCTAATTCCTGTATAAATTACTGGTTTTTTTGCATACTAGGCACTCTTGTGCGTATGTGCTTCAGAGCTCACCAAACTGGAAGCCATGGCTGAGGTTTGCTCCTTGCCTAATAGAGAAGTCTGATCTTGAAGGGAGCTATCTGACCAACATAGCAAGCGATGCAGGCAAACATTCAAAATTCTATTTGTGGAATCACATCAATTTTCACATCTAGAATGATTCCCCTGACTTTTGGGGGCCCTTTGGCCCAAATGCTCCATGAAGTCTGTGTATAACCAGCAGTTGCAGGTTTTTATCTGGAGCAAGAAGGGAACATGCATTTTTGCATCCAATTGTGTGGCTTCTGGGACTTTTTCTGCTTTCATCATTCTGTGTCCTTGCCACTTGCAAACTCTTTGGTTTGGGAGCCTTTGGCAGCAGCTGATTAAA